>JAGFNQ010008960.1:0-72832 GCA_024364735.1 Boesenbergia rotunda | reverse complement strand
TTATCCTTTATGATATTGTCATATTGTTATGCATAGACTGTTATAGATAGCAGTAAGATTTTACGCTATCCTTGCTTCTTATTCTTGTTCTGGATACTTATTATTTATCCCTAAGTTATTATGTTGTTGGTTCCCTTCGGTCTCAGGTATTGTCATATCTGTATGTATGCTTAGATATCGGGATGCACCTCTTGCACTTGACCTTGAGAGATCTGTAGTTTCAGGCCAGTATACCTTGTAGGTTACCTGTATTTCCTGTTGTAGGATTTCAGACTGAGACCTAGTATACTGAGGACTTGGGGAGGGAGGTATGTGTATCTATCATACACCATCCTTGCACTGTTGCATGTCGGCGATCAGCGACTCCCTTGTGGTTGAGCCTAATCGTCTTCCGGTACATGATATGCACACACGGCCACTCATGGGTTAGTGGACACCGTAGATGTGTGCATTTGCCTTGTATTGCTCCGTTCGGCCACTATGAGGAGGGTGAGCGCGGGCGTGGTAGCAGCCAGGGGTCCCTTCTCGTACTGAGCCACGAGGAGATGAGAGCGAAGCTCCCCCATTGCTTGGGGTAGGGGGGTGGTCCCCCGCCAGCATCTTGTCCACCCGGTCACTCAGGAGCAGTGATGGCAGGGTGCGTACAGTTTGTCACAGCTCTACCCACGTGGACGTCGTGGACGATATCCTGACTGGGACTAGGGGGTGACATATGTCATTGCACCATGTGCATACTTTGCATCGTGCATTGTTTGCTGCACTTGATTCTTGCACTTGTTTGACATTGCATATACTGGAGGCTTGTTATCCTGCTTATATGTCTATTGATATTCCCTTGGTACTGATTACCCTCTTTTCAGGTTAGCTGGATTCTGGTATGTATTCTACCTCAGTATTTCCAGTACTAGTTTTTCCCTATTGTTGATATGAGACTGTATTAACGTAGATGCTTATTGTTATTATAACATACTATGCATATCTGCTGGGTTTTCGCTGAGTTATGGACTCACCCCGTTGCCATATATTTTTATTTCAGGTTGAGATACTTGGAGTCGTCAGAAGAGCCCAGCAGCCAGTCCCTACCCATCGCGACCGCAAGATTTTGTTTTATCCTGTGTAGTGGATTGTTTTATATTCCTTTTAGTGATTTGTATATGTCATATATGTCGTGTGCCCTTAGGGGTTTTGTGTATTGGTTGTTTCGTCGTAAGTCGGGCCGGTCCGCAGTCAGGTATGATTTACTTAGTTTTATAGTTGTTTTGTGCTTTTGTGTTATGTTTATATATTTTGGAGGCCTGAGGCCAAATATATATACTGCGTGGGATGTTTGTATGTGTAAATTGTCCGTCGGACAGGGGAGGTGCTGTCCGATTTTATATTGGAACAGCGGCTCCTGGGTCTCGGGGCGTGACAATTTATTTTGGTATCAGAGCTCAGGTTGTCGGATACCTTGAGGACTTGTGGAGTACGGTGTCTACTTGTTTTACGAGTCTTTTCGGATTTGTTCGGAGTAATTTTCTCGATGTGGTTGTCTGGGACTTGGCGCGATGAGACTTCTTCAGACGACAGGTATTTCTCCTGATCTTTTGTATCCCTTATCCTATTTAGGTATTGGTTAGAGAAATTCTCACAGGTTATTGGATCATGCTACTATACCTATATATCTAGGTATGATTTAGAAATTATCTCGTGTTATCGGATCATGCTACCATTCCTGTATATTTAGGTATGGTTAGAAATTCTTTCATATCATTGGATCAGGTTGTTATTCCTGTATATTTATGTATAGTTAGAAATTCTCTCATGTTATTGGATCAATTCACAGTAGCTCATAGAGCTACAAGTTTTCTTATGTTGCGTATATCTGGACAGATAAGCTAGATGTCATGTTTTGAGTACATGATCTGCATTGATGCAGTAGGGTAGCATTAGCTACATATTATTAGTAGGGGATGGATATATTCTGTTCCTTGGGGGCTTTGACCATGGAAAACCTGTACTTGGTGGATGACCCAACAAGTACATGTTGATGGATGATTTGAGCTAATACGAAAATGTGTGGAGTTAGTTACTTGACACTTATGGGTTACTATTTTTACTTGGTCTGAATAACCAAGAAGGGGTCTACAGACTTATGATTTGCGCGGAGGCAAATCACTTACAAGGTTAGGTCATCTCTAGTTTGATGTTATCGAGGACGACCTATGGGGAAATAAAAGAATTGCTTCATGAGTATATTGAGATACTCCTGAGAGATTCCACGTCTCTATCCCTTTGTTATATAGTAGGACCTCGGAGGGTTTTGGCCATGGAGTAGAGGAATTGGACTGTACTGGATTACGAGTCGACAGTCGGTGTGACTCGCTAGTTACTACGCTAGTCTATGAGGGATTCTGACTCATAGATTGGATGTATATGGTTAGATAATCTCAATGGTGCATCAGGATATACGACCCGCTAAGGTGTGAATGATGTGGAGTTAGCTGTATCCTTATCTCTGGTGAGATATTAGATATTAATCAGGAGATCAAAGATGTCCCTTGGTTCGGTTATAATACCCTATCGTGGACCTATTAGTTCACAGGATGATAAGGTTGATATCACCATGGACTTTCTCGTTGAGAGATAGATTGAGATTGACAATTTGCTATGTTATGTTGTATTTTGAGGATTATAGTAGTGGATATTGACCTACCGGATATGTAGCTTTTTGATGGATCATTTGGTGGATAAATGATCTTTCGGTGGTTGATTATTTAGGAAGTCTGTTACTGATAGTAGCATATGGTACGACATATTGGCACAATCTCTAAATGATATGTTATCTTCTGAAGGTCTATTGAAGGATATATGTATATGACTTGTGGTTTTGGAGGATGTTATTGACTTGGAGATACTTAGTGATACTCATGGATTTCACGTTTTACGTTTGAGGATCGGAGTATAGACTTGGCACTAGTAATCTAAGGATTGAGTGCCCTGGATAGTTGTGATGATTGAATGGTTGTTCGGGTGAATCTGGTTATTGGATGAAAACCTCTGGATTGATAACTCCAGTTGCTTCGTAGCAGTGTAACCTTAGGGTATCAGATGAAGAGGTTACTCATGATGAGTACAGGCATGTTTAGATGCTAGTGTGTGCCGTATAAGGAATAATGAAATTTGGAGACCAAATTTTTATTAGTGGGGGAGAATGTAAAATACGGCAAGTAATTCTAAATTTTTAAATTAAGAAATAATCTTGTAGAATACGATGGAAAATTTTTCAGAAATTTTGCTGAACCCTTGGTGGAATTTACGGGGATAGATCGGATAAATAAAACAATATAATTAGGTTGTTTAATTTATTGGAGGAGAAGTTTAATATATATATATATATATATATATTATTTGATTAAAGTCTGACTTAGGTTTTAATCAACCAAAACCATTTGTTCTCCCTTCCTCTCCTTGCGCCGTAGCCACCAACCCGATCCCCCTCTTCTACTCTTATTCCCTCGCGAGCCCTAACCACTACCGAAGCAACAGATGCGCCGCCCGATTCCTTCCTCCTTCGTTCTCTTCCCCTTCGCGCGTGCCATAGCCGCAGCCAAAGCCACGGTCGACCGCCCCCTCCCACCTCTCTGCCGATTGAGCGACGCAGCGCCCCACACCACTGGATCAGGGATCTAGTGTTGGGGAGGGCCGACCCCAAGGGAGGTTGCGGGGAGAAAAGAAGACGAAGCCTTGACACTCTACTTGTGGATTTTTGGGCTTCGTCGTCCTTCCGCGGGATCTCTCTGGATTAAAGCATCGAGAAGCAACGGCGCAAGCCCTAGGTAAGATTTCTGGTTGAATAGGTTTCCTTTGGATCAGATGATAATGGGTAGACAGGATTTGGAGTTTGATTCGGGGATATGGATCAAGTATTGGATTGTTGATCTTGGGTTTTGGATTCATTGGGTTGTTCTTGAGGTTGCTATCTTGTGGTTCTACCTTGATTTGTTCTTGTGTTCTTGAATTATAGTGTGATGGTGTCCGGTTGGATTTGGATTTGAGTAAATGGTTTTAGCAATCTATTTATAGGTTTAGAACTGAACATGATCAGATAGATGTTGTTAATCTACCTTGATTATATTTTGGTTTGTGGCAACAGTTTAGTGAAGTTTTGATACTAAAAGAAAACGCGTAGTATAAGAATGTATGTTGTTTACTGTGAATTACCCATGTTGTTGAGATCAAATGGAATAGTAGGTAAAGTTTTGGATCTGCTTATGAGAGCTTAATTCAGTATTGTTTGGGTGAGGATGATTTGGGGTAAAAGCCACCCTTGATCTATTGTAATTGGGTGTTTGACTTGATGATGAAATGTAAATTGGGAAAGGTGATGGATCACAATTGAGTTGACCACTTAGGTTAAACATAGGCTAAACTTAAATGTGAAACCTAATCCTAAACAGACGTGGGTTAATCATTTAATTAGATGTAATTAAATGAAATGAGATGATTAGGATAACCCTAAATCGGTTTAGGGGTTTTGTTTAGCTATTTAATCATTGTATGATAGCTAAAACTATGTCCTTCGATACAGGGCATTGATTTGGATTCCTCGGTGCTGATTTTTTTGACGGGAGGTACTCACTCGATACGGACTCCATTTGGAGGCGGGTACCCTTTGACTTATCCTTTATGATATTGTCATATTGTTATGCATAGACTGTTATAGATAGCAGTAAGATTTTACGCTATCCTTGCTTCTTATTCTTGTTCTGGATACTTATTGTTTATCCCTGAGTTATTATGTTGTTGGTTCCCTTCGGTCTCAGGTATTGTCATATCTGTATGTATGCTTAGATATCGGGATGCACCTCTTGCACTTGACCTTGAGAGATCTGTAGTTTCAGGCCAGTATACCTTGTAGGTTACCTGTATTTCCTGTTGTAGGATTTCAGACTGAGACCTAGTATACTGAGGATTTGGGGAGGGAGGTATGTGTATCTATCATACACCATCCTTGCACTGTTGCATGCCGGCGATCAGCGACTCCCTTGTGGTTGAGCCTAATCGTCTTCCGGTACATGATATGCACGCATGACCACTCATGGGTTAGTGGATACCGTAGATGTGTGCATTTGCCTGTATTGCTCCGTTCGGCCACTATGAGGAGGGTGAGCGCGGGCGTGGTAGCAGCCAGGGGTCCCTTCTCGTACTGAGCCACGAGAAGATGAGAGCGGAGCTCCCCCATTGCTTGGGGTAGGGGGGTGGTCCCCCGCCAGCATCCTGTCCTCCCGGTCACTCAGGAGCAGTGATGGTAGGGTGCGTACAGTTTGTCACAGCTCTACCCACGCGGACGTCGTGGACGATATCCTGACTGGGACTAGGGGTGACACATGTCATTGCACCATGTGCATACTTTGCATCGTGCATTGTTTGCTGCACTTGATTCTTGCACTTGTTTGACATTGCATATACTGGAGACTTGTTATCCTGCTTATATGTCTATTGATATTCCCTTGGTACTGATTACCCTCTTTTCAGGTTAGCTGGATTCTGGTATGTATTCTACCTCAGTATTTCCAGTACTAGGTTTTCCCTATTGTTGATATGAGACTATATTAACGTAGATGCTTATTGTTATTATAACATACTATGCATATCTGCTGGGTATTCGCTGAGTTATGGACTCACTCTGTTGCCATATATTTTTATTTCAGGTTGAGATACTTGGAGTCGCCAGAAGAGCCCAACAGCCAGTCCCTACCCATCGCGACCGCAGGATTTTGTTTTATCCTGTGTAGTGGATTGTTTTATATTCCTTTTAGTGATTTGTATATGTCATATGTGTCGTGTGCCCTAAGGGGTTTTGTGTATTGGTTGTTTCGTCGTAAGTCGGGTCAGTCCGCAGTTAGGTATGATTTACTTAGTTTTATAGTTGTCTTGTGCTTTTGTGTTATGTTTATATATTTTGGAAGCCTGAGGCCAAATATATATACTACGTGGGATGTTTGTATGTGTAAATTGTCCGTCGGACAGGGGAGGTGCTGTCCGATTTTATATTGGAACAGCGGCTCCTGGGTCTCGGGGCGTGACACCGGTGCAATTAAAGGAGACTCCGCCCGAGGGGGTCTTGTCGAGGGAGGGGGGCCTTCTAGTTCCGAAGAGGACGCCGCCGACCCCTCCAACTTACCACCCGAGGCTTCCAATGTCCAACGACTTCCTCTCCGACCGAGTCCACCGCCGCCTGAGGGGCAAGGCGACACCCCCGGCACCTTCGAAGAGGTAGTCATTCGGGCCTCGGCTGGACCGCTTTCCAGTCTTCGGGAGGCACTCTTGAAGGTGCAAATTGCTATTACTTTGGATGTTTTTTTGTCCGTCTGATGACCTTTCGGTGCGATGGCAGGCAGCTGAGGATTGCGTAGTAATTGGTTGGGGCCTATATTCCGGGACACAAGTGGAGGCCTGACGGTCCCGAAATACTAGGTTAAAGTTGTCACGAATTGTGGGACCATCAGAATTTAGATATTTATAAAATTATGCTGGAAACCCTTTTTGCAATAAAAAAATATGAAAACGTAGTAAAGGGGCCACAGGTCGTATTTTCCCTGGGGACTAGTTGATAGTTTGTTTAATTCGAGCTTGTATTTATGTGTCGTTGATATTTTGGGTTTCAAATGAAAATCTGGGTTTTGGGTTGCAATTGGGAACGAAATCGCTATGAAGAGGAGAGAACTCAACTCAATGAATCAAATAAGTGATAGCAAGTTATTACTCAACCCAAAGGATCACTTAATCTACTAAGCACTTAATCAATTTTGGAAACACATCTGATTTTCAAATGCAAAACGAATGCTAAGCTAAGAAATAGAGGCAGTGATGGCAATTTCGAAATAACAAACTTAACACCAATGCTAGCCATGAGATTTAATAACCAAACATTCAAACAACTCAACACAACTAGCTACCACTTCCTAAAGCCAACAAATGCAGGTAAAATTCAGAAATGCTGAATGCTATACTTATTGATTTCAAACATAATCATACACCAAGAATGCATGTTAATTTTGGATGCAAAACAGTGCCCCAAAATAGCTTGGCAAGCAAGGGAAACCTTTGTGCCAAAACTTGAAACTTTTGTGCCAAAACTACTTCCAACAGTTCAGCCTTGAAAAGTATTGATCAAGCTTGGAAAATTCAGCTGTTAATGAAGTGCTAGCATGAATTTAGAAGGAATTCAGAATTGAATGCAACCAATCAGATATGGACACAGAACTGCAGATTTGCAGGGAAGAATTCAGAAATTCTATAAGCAGAAATGAATTGCACAGGACTGATACACAAGAAGTGATCCTAACTGCTATGTGAATGAATCAAGTTGCAAGGTAATGTTAATAAGAAGAACTGCATTTGAGAATCAATTCGGAATAAACTCAATGTAAGGATGAATGCAGAATTTCAAGATCTGAATGCAGAAATTCAGACAACTGGATGCAGAAATGAAAATGCCGAAATGCAGCAACACTCAAATGCAAAAAAAATGCAATAGATCAAGTTGAGATCTGATACAATGCTTCACTAAACAGGGAATTTCTTATTGAGCTAAACTCGAAAATGCAGAAACAAACTTGGAGAATGCAGACTTGGGGTTGATACGCAATCTGAAAATGATAAATAGAATTAATTTCAGCTGATCAAAACGAAATTCAGAATTGAAACTACATGTGAAATCAAACTTGGATCAACTAAGTTCACACACTAAATTGGTTTTCAATGGCAGGAATTTAGCTAAACATAAATCGAATGGGAATTAAGTTGAAGAAATTCAGAAACTAAGCTGAATTGGCAGAAAACGGCTGATACGCAAACTAAAATCTGGGAAGAAAAACTGATACGCAACAATTAAACAAGAATTAAACTCGAATTAAAAACAATTATCCACTAAACACATTCCCTAGCTATTAAACTTGAAGATTGAACCCTAATTTAAGCTGGAACAATGCAGAAATAGAAACTAAGTTGCTGATACGAAATTCAGAAACGAAACACTGCAGTAATAGAACTTACAGCTAAGAAAACTGAAATTAGCTACGGAAAACTAATCCTCAATCCTCCCTAAGCTCAAGATCTTCTTGATCGTCAAGCAAGAGCTGGCTTCGAACCCCTAGGCTCAGCAAATCAGTGGAGAACAGCTCAGTCGGTCGATTTTGCTCAAACTACACGCGGCTGGTATTTTCCAGTCCAATCTCTTCTATCTCAATGGATGGACTGCGATGATGATTTGAGACGCGTCTGAGCTCACCTGAGAACCCCTACAAGCAGCTCAAACGATCGGATATGGCTTGTGGACGAGAAACAAGCGATTGGGTAGCAGAGATGCCGAAACCCTCAAACTAACTCTGTCCGGATGAAATTTGAACTGAATTCTCCACCCAAGCTATCTCCAATGATCCAAATCTTGATCTAGATGAAGAGTTGAGGTGGTCGCGCCCCTTGGATTGAAGAAATTAGCTAAAAATAGTGAAGAAACGCTAAGAACTGAAGAAGAACGTATTGCGGCGAGGAAGACGTGACAAGGAGAAGGCTGCGGGTGAGTTTGATTAAATACATATTAGTGGACGGTCCAGATTTATCGGAGGAAATCCAACGGCTGATTTTGCTCTGATCTGACCCAAACTTTCCAGATGTTGATCAGGGGTCAGGATCTACCTTGTGGTAGCTCGGATCCTCCAGATTTGCAACGGATGGTCCAGATCAACCTTATCTTTAAATGGACGATCTAGAGCCCTCCGAGCTTGATCCAATGGTTGATTGAGCTCTGATTGGGATGAAACCTTTAGATCTTGATCAGAATGCTTGATCAACCCTAGCCTAGCTCGGATTGCTTCAGATGGTCCCGGATGGCTCAGATCTAGCCGCTTTTGAATCGGACGGCCCAGATTTAATCCTAATCTTGATAACTCGATCCGAGTCACTTCCAACTCAAGTTTGACCCAATATGCCCTAGATCCATGAACCTTTCATGCCTACAAAAAATAGATCAAGAATTTAGTGGCCAAATAATCCAAATATGTGTAAATTTGTAATTAAGTCCAAAATAAGAGTAAGTTCTAAAACCTAGGGCAATTTCCCAATTAAGCAATAAAAACATAGGTCAAACATGGATTTTAGCAACTCAAATAATCAACAAAATGGTATCTATCAAGGCCTTGCTCCATCGAGCCTTGCGGGCGGAAGCGGCAGCTAATCTGGAGCACCAGTCAGGAGTGATGCAGGTAGGCGTCAGCAGAGCTCTTCGCAAAGAAGTCAAGTGCCTGCGGAAGCTCTTACAGGATTAGGAACAGGGTCTTCAAAATTTCTGGCATAGAGAACGCCTGGCGTCCGAGAAGGTTGTGTCAGCTACTGAGGACCTTCTCCAGGTGACGTGGGAGAGAGATCAGCTCCAGGAGAGAGAGGGGCAATTATCAGGCCAAGTGGAGTCTGGTCTCCTGATGGCCACTGACCGTGCCTCTGTCCTGGAGGATGATCTGATCTAGGCTCGGTCAGATGAGAGAGCCACCTCAGAGAGGCTCAGTCCGAGTAATCGGAGATGGTTGCTGAGTTGGCATGGCTAAGGCGTTCTTACGAAGCTGCCGAGGTCGAGCTCCTGACCCTTCGGGCGGCCAAAGCTTCTGATTCTAAGGAGGCTGAGCTGGGCTTCAAAGAGAGGTTCTTAGCGTCGGAGGAGTTCTGCACCATTATAGCCGGCCTGGTGATGGAACGCTTACAGCAGGGCTTCCATGGGGCCATCGATAAGCTGAAGAAGGAGCAGCTCCTGCCTTCTGACACTGACCCAAGGTTGTAGATGCCCTCTGCGCTAAGTAAATGTCTTCTTTCGAGGCCCCGAGCGGCTCGATGTTTGCTCGAGAGACAAGTCCGGTTGTATTGATTTTGACTTAGTGTAATCATTTTCCCTGTGTATGTGCTCTTGCGAGATGCGGCTTCATACTTAAGCACCCATCGATTGTCTTCGGGGGTTGATTCTGGTGTTTGATCATTCTTTAAGTCAATTCTTCGCACCCCACATTTATGTCTACGGCGGGTCCTTGCCAATCTTTCCTGCTGAAGTGCGCGGACGATTTTCGAACCGTCCTCTCCGTATTATCTGCGATCTCATTGATTAGTCTCATTAAGAGTCGTGGGTTCCTAGGCGCGCCAGTCGAAACGACGCTTCGGCACCTGTTGGCGTGATTGCATCCTCCCTGCATTAACTGCCTGCATTAACTGCCCGGATAGGCAACCATCCCCATAAATAGGGGGAGGAGGGTATAGCGTCGCCTCCATCTCTTCCGCCTGCTTGCTTCTTTCTTCCTCGTTGGTATCCTTTATGCCCAACCTTGGAGATACCATAGTGCTCTTGGTTGAGGGGCCCCTGAGAGGGATCGGCATCTGTATTGTGACCCTCCCCAGGGAGCATGGTGGAGATGATGCCCGGGGTCACTCTGAAGATTCTCGGGGATGTGAGATTCCCGAGTTATCTGAGGAGTCCAGAAAAGACCTTATGCGGTCCACCAGGGGGCATGGGGGAGATGATCCCTCCTGCTAATCACCAAACCCCTTGTCGACCTGTGGCGATGTGCCCCACATGCCATCGACTGCTTGTTACCTCCAAGCTTCGGGCAGATAAAGGTGTCTATGGGGTACGTCGTCACCAAGAGGGGAGGGGCTTCATCCGCTTGTCCTTCGTTGAGAATATTTCCATCTAGTTACTGTTCCCCTCCTTTGTTAAGGTGATTCTTTCTTGTGTTTTTTATCGACCTGGAAAGAATTATGGTTGCTATAACCTGAAGTAGCGTCCTTTCGCGCCCCGAAGGGAAATTGCAGTGGCTTCTACCCCCTCGTCTTTTTTTTGCTTTTTGAATATTATACTTATCCTCGTCTTTTGCGGGAAAGAGTGGGGGTGTTCTGATGGGGCCGAGCTGCTCATGTGTTACTTCAGGCATTCATCTTCGTCCCTGATTACTCAGAGAGAGTACCCGATCTACTCATGTGTTACCTTAGGCATCCATCTGTTGGGATCTCCCGACACCAAAACACAAAATGCAGCAGAAACAAGATCCCTCGAGCAATCCATGCGAAAGAAAAACTCGTACAAAGTTCATCTATCTAATAGATCTATCTACAGTGTATACCTTTGGAGCATGCCCTTTCGCTTATCCCGCTCGTCCAAGATGCGCCGGATCTCTTGCACGTTCAAGTGTCCGTGCCTCTATTCGTATCCACACGGACACGATCTCTCAACTTCGGGAAGAACTACCTTAGTTGTGCTAGCAACTTGAGGTAGTTCACAAGACAACCAAGAACCTAAAAGGGTTTCGGCCAAGAGGGAGAAGAGGAAGAAGAGAGGAAGGGATTGTTGGTGCAGAAAGCACCCAAGTCGAACCTGAGTTTTGATAATGGCAGCAGGGCTCAAAAGTTAAGTTTTACTTGTTATCTAACATGTCACTCTAGTGTGCAGGGTAAAATGTCCTAGCGAAGGACTGCTAGGCACTGGCGAAGGAATGCCAGGGTAAAAAGACCTAGCGAAGGACTGCTAGGCACTGGCGAAGAAATGACAAGGTAAAAAGCCCTAGCGAAGGACTGCTAGGCACCAGGCGAAGGACAGCGTGGGACTGAAGACCTGGCGAAGGACAGCTAGGCAAAAGTCCAATCAGAGGAGCGGTTGGCATCAGGTACATTCTCCCGAGAGGAGTAGGTGAGGACGCGTTCCCCATTGAGGGAACAGTAGGCGTCGGTTCGACCTAGGGCTCCATTTAGGAGGCCCAAAGTCAGAACCAAGACAGCTAAGGCTGTATAAAAATTAATATGTTACTGCTTTTTGGACTAACCCTGGATGCAGGACCAAAGGACTGAGTGTCTGCAGCTTAGAGAGCCTCAAAGGAGTGAGGCAGAAGCTGAGCAGGGCGCCCCGGATGTTCCAGGCGCCCCCAAGGTGAAGACCAACCAGCAGGAACAAAATCCGCTTCGACAGCTGACTGTCGGGGTGCCCTGGATGTTCCGGGCGCCCCCATCGCGCGGGCGCCCCCAGCGCCAACTACCGAAGCAGCTCCCCTCGAAGCAAACAGATGAGAGCTTGACCCGGTCAATACGGGCGCCCCGAGCGTTCCGGGCGCCCCGGTCAAAGCTGATCCCGACGCTGAAGGGATCAGAAGCTGACCGAGCAAATACCAGATCGACCGACACGTGGGGGGGGGGGGGCGCCCCGACGATTCGGGCGCCCCCAGGGCTATATAAAGGGCCCTCAACCCCAAGGCTCAATACAACACTTCATTCAACGCTTCTACGCTCTTCTGCTCCCGCACTCTGCTTTGGAAACCTCCCAACTCGAGCCGACGACGTCCCTCCGCTCCAAAAAGTCAATCTACATCGGACGTCGGTAACGAAGAGCAATTTTTTTTGTGTTTACGATACTGCAATTGTAATATTGATTTGTAAACCATTTTGCGAAAATATAGAATTGCCCACAGTAAACGGTCAACGACCGTGGGCCTTGGAGTAGGAGTCGACCTAGGCTCCGAACCAAGTAAAAATATCTGTGTTCGCGTGCGTTTGTTTTTAAATCTTCCGCTGTGCAATTTCTCTATCTCAAATCCGAACGCATTCCGATATTCACCCCTGCTCTATCGGCTCTCTCGATCCAACAAGTGGTATCAGAGCGGGGAAGTTCAAATTTGGTGCAACCACCAGTTTGAAAATTTTTCGGATTTTTAATTTTATTTCTTTCTCTCATTCGAATTTCTTCTAATATACTTTTCGTTCGAATTTTTTCCGTTAATCGAGGTTGGTGCAACACCCCTCGATATTTTATTTTCCTTATCCCGCACTATTAATCCAAGACCAAGTCTTGGAAATTTTTTTTTGTTAGTTATTTTTTTTTCAGATTAAATGGTCATGCAAGAATGATTCAGCACCGCCAGACCTCCACTTTTCAGTGGAGAAGACTTTTCCTACTGGAAAAGTCGAATGGAGGTCCACCTGAAAACTCAGGTGGACATGTGGATAATCATCCAGTCCGGACTGGAGATTCCAAAGAACGCTGAAGGAGTATCGCAAACCTACTCAGAATGGGACAACACTCTGAAGCGCAAAATTGAAGCCGATGCAAAGGCGACTCAGACCCTCCAATGCGGCTTAACAAAAGAGGAGCTGAACCGGGTGGGTCCCTTCAACAGTGCCAAGGAGCTGTGGGCAAAATTGATCGAGCTGCACGAAGGAACATTAGACACTCGGATCAGCAAGAGAGATCTGCTCCTGAACAAATTGTATACCATCAAGATGGCCGACAACGAAACAGCAGCCCAGCTTCATGCACAAATCCAAGAATTAATGAACAATCTTCACACTATAGGTCACAAGGTCGAAAACCGTGACCTAATAAGGTACGCTTTAAATGCTTTCCCTAGAAACACCTTGTGGGCATCCATGGTAGATGCATATAAGGTCTCAAGGGATCTTTCAAAAATAAAATTAGATGAATTGTTTTCCGAATTAGAACTGCATGAGCAAACTAACTGCAATTTGGCCGAGAAAGGTATTGCCTTTGTTGCAGGAAAAACTAGAAGGTCAACAAAGAAGAAACCTCAACCTGAACCCGAGTCTAACTCAGACTCAGACTCAGAAGACGAAGAAGGGGATTGACCTAAGCTGGTCCGATTGGCCCGAAGCTACTATAAAGAATTGAAGAACCAAACCAACAGAAGGAAGGCCAACCGAAGAAAAGACAAACCAGCTGAACCCACAAATGACAAAAACAAGCCCAACGTGACTTGCTACGAGTGCAAGAAGAAGGGCCACTACAAGACGGAGTGTCCAAAACTAAAGGAGACCAAAAAGACATGAAGAAAGAAAACACTCCAAGCAACCTGGGACGAATCTTCCTCAGAAGAAGAAGAAGAAGAAGCACCCCAGTCAAACCTACTAGCCTTGACCGCCTCAGAAGAAGTTGGGACTGAGTCAAAATCAGAACAGGACGACGGCAGACTAACCTTTTCAGAAGACGGCGAAATCAGGGTAAGTGGTTTCAATAGAAGTCAATTAAATGAACTTATTTCGTATCTTTCTCGAGATTTGGCGAAAGGCAAACTCCGAGTCAAATCCCTCCGACAGGAAGTAAAACTCCTGAAAGAGGGAGCTGACTGTAAATCCTTAACCGAGAAAGTTCAAGAAGGAACTCCTACTCAAGTTGAAAAACTTGAGAAAGAGAACTCCTCCTTAAAAACTCAGGTTAAGGATCTTAGAGCTGCCTTAGAACGATTCACTTCTGGTTCCAAGGGTCTTGACATGATTCTTGGAAAACAGAAGTCCATTCTAAATCGATCCGGACTTGGCTATAGAACCAAATCCCGACAAAGATCTTACTTTGCTGTACTGAATCAGTCCAGAAGTAAAGTTCAGGCATGAGTATCTAAACTGTGCCTGAACAAACCAACTGGACCAAATCAGTATTGGATCCCCAAGGACAAGATTCACATCTTCCCTAATCATTACCGTGACTTCAGTCCAGGGGGAGCCAAATTAAAAACTATATTTATTGTTAAATAGAATTTAATTCTTGCAATTTGCTTGATTGATGTTTATTTAAATTTCTGCAATTTATCATGCTTAGACTTAGGAATGGTTAATATAAGGACTGAACAAACTTAACTGAAACTTGACAACATAGTATTGGGTGGAGGTGAGATGATAGTACCTTAGGGAAACTAATTCTAATAAGATCAAGTTTACTTGATCTCTTTAGACTGGTGAAACTAGCCGAAGCTACCGATCCAAAACCCAAACTAGTTAGACCAGAACTTTTCAAAGATTAATTTTGAAAATGAAATTTCATTAAACGGCTTTGTCAAGGAAAGGGTTGATGATCCAATAAGGCTACGGCCAAAGAAGGCCTAGTGCCTCGCCAAGACCTGGAAGCTAATTTTTGAATTTCAAATTCAAATTATTCTTTGTCAAATTCAAATCTAACACAAATCTTCAATTAAGTATAGATTCAAACATTTTCTTTCAAAATAAACTTAACTGTTTTCAAAAATTAATTTAAGATTTTCAAAATAAACTAACTTTTTCAAAATAATTTTACTTATCAAAACCTGTCTCACAAAACCTATAAGGCTAACGTGATTGAAAAAACCTAGATTGGGTGAGACAGAAAAATTAAACTCAATTGTAATTCCTGTAAATACCTATAGCACAAACCATAGTCAAACCCTGGTCAAACCATGGTCAATATAGTCAAACCATAGTCAAAACAGTCAAACCATAGTCAAACCAACTAAACCATGGTCAAACAATGACAAGACATAATATTCACCACCTACTATGCACTCCGGGCGCCCGTGACTCCTCGGGCGCCCCCCCATGCTTTTTCCTTCTCTCGAGGCAAAAAAGCTGCCTCTGACCTTTGACCAGGGTGCCCGGGAGCTACCTGGCGCCCCCATTGAAATGCCTATATAAGGGCATCCGAACCTCCTCCTCTTCCCACACCAAAAACCAACTTCCTTCCTCACTTCCTTCCTTCCAAGAAGATCAAGTGACACTTGTGCTTCCCAAATCTCACCATGCCTCCCCGGTATGCTTTATCTTATGCATTTATAATTATTTTTAAATTCTTTAATACACTTAGAATTACTCTCTTCTTATACCTCTTAACTTAGAAAACGCCGAGCAAACCAAGCGAACCCCGGTGCCGAACCGAGTCCCGACCCTAGATTCCCTACTCTAGAATTATGTAATAAGTTTGCTCAAACCATTTACAAGCCTATTAAAATAAGCTATCTTAATAGACACTTCTTTACCCAATCATGCCCCTTAACCATGAATATTATAAACTTCTATCAATTAGATAATCTTGTCTTCTGCACTCATACCATTAATGAATTCTTATGTGCAGAATTCTACAATAACATAGTTCGACAAGATAATCTCATGTTTTACACTACTGTTCAAGGGATACCTCTGTCTATCACCCCTACTTTGCTGAACCGATTCCTTGGACTACGATCCTCTCAGTCCACATTTTGCTGCTATCCACCTAGGAATCCTCCATTTGATCCTCCCTACTCTCACATTACCTTAGACACCATCCACTCCTATTTCTATAGGGAAGCACTCCCCGCAAATAGATGATTCCAAGCCGTTGAACTTCAGGCACAGGACTATGCCCTGTACAGAGTCTTGGTCCGCTGTATCTTACCACTCTCGACTAGAGATCTTGGGACCATGCGACCCTTTCATGCCTTCCTTCTGTATGCCCTGGTCCATCACCTTGACATTGACATTGGACTACACATGTTTCATACTATTCTACATACGTCCAGTGTTACGACCCAGGGACGAGTGCACACTCCATTCTGCCACATCATCACCTCCCTCCTTCATCACCACGGTCGTGACATTACCGTGGGTGAAATAACCGCTATGACCGACTTTGATGAAATAGGATTTAGGAACTTCTCCTTAGCGGGTCTAGAGGTATCGGCCACCGGGGTTCTGAGTTGGAGACGACAGCAGGCCGGGGCTCCGATCAACTCAGACGAGGAGGTATACGTTGACGTCGGAGATATAGCGGCAGCAGCCCGAGCGCACATAGACGAGCCCCCTCCACCGACACTCTACGATCGAGTGGCACAGCTGGAGACACATGTTCAGAGCCTCCGAGAGGAAGTGGAGGCCAATCATGCCGAGAACATGGAGACAAATCTGGGCTACTACACCGGGTATATGAGCGCCCTTAAAGCTGAGAGGGAGGCCAGAGATGTACAGTATAGAGCTGAGAGGGTGGCCAGAGATGCATAGTATCACGAGATGATGACACTATTTCGATCATGGCAGCCTGGCTCATCTGACCACCCTGGCCCGTCATCCTAGTTAGACTATTTCAGCATTGTACTAAAAACTTGACTCATGTTTGACTCTACCGAACCTCTGGTTAACCAGTTAATCTATTTTGTTTGACTATCTATTTGACTTGAATATCTGATCAAGGATTGTGCTCAGTAGAATAGATTAACTCAATTTTTTTCTGCTTTATTTGATTTAAAAATCAATTTCTAAAAGAATTTGAAAAACTATTTTTCTTTAATTTTAAAATTAGTTTTTTTCTTTTCGACTTAGCTTTATTTCAAAACTACCTCCTTTCAAAACTAGGGCTTTTTCGCAAATGGACTTAGCCTAGGCCCTAACCCTAGATCTGCATGCACCTATAGATTTAGAAGCCAGCATCTCACAAGCACCTTAGGGTACTTTTGATTGATAACCTAGAAAGGGTTGAATGCTTAGGCCTTTGCCTTAATTCAAGATGCTTTAAGTCAGTGCATCTGGAGTAATTGGGGCACTAAATACAACTTACACAGCAATCAAGTTAAGTGTCAAGTTTAGAAAATCTAACTTGAACAGAAACACTTAACTTGACTAACCCTAGCAAAAACTACTGCTTATAACAGTTAGTAAGTAGCTAAATGGGTTAGACAGGTCCCTACAAGAGAAAATCAACTGATTTGGTTTAAGTCTTCTCATGAATTGGTTCAGTACAGCAAAATAATGCAAATATTTTCCTTTATGAAAGTTATTTCCTTTATGCAATTTAATTTCTGCTATATTTATTTGATTTTGATATATGACAAAGGGGGAGAGATAAGAAAGGAGAGAATTTTTTGTAGAATATTTTTCTCTCGAAATTTCAAAATCTATCCTTTATTCAAAAAGTACTTAACTAAGCTTTTCTAAAGTACTAAGTTTTTCAAAGTACTAAAGCACTAAGTTTTTCTTACCTAAGCTTGTCAAAAATTTTCTCACTTAAGCTTTTCAAAATGCCTAAGCTTTTCAAAACTTTCCTAGTACTTAAGCTTGTCAAAAAGTTTCTTACTTAAACGTTTCAAAACTTCTCAAAAGTACTTAAAGTCTTTCAGAAAAACTTAAGCCTTTCAGAAGTACTTAGGTTTGTGTTAACTTCATGAAGTACTTTAAAACTTAGAGTTTTTCAAAACTTTTTGAAGTACCATAAACTTAAAACTTTTAATTTGTTGGTACTTAAACTAAAGTTTAAAATTCTTCTTAAACATAAATTTTCAAATTTGTCTAAATAAACTTAAGCTTTCAAAATTTTCTAAGTATTTGAACTCAGAAATTCTCTACAAGTGTCATTTTTTAAAGTAAGAAATCCAAACTTTAAACTTGGAAATTAGTGTCGAAAACCCCACGAATTTTTGAAAAATCTAGGGGGAGATTCCTTCCAGGGGAGGGAACAAAAGGAAATTTTTGTATGCCTTGATTAAACTAAACTTTTTAAACCAGGGTTGCCATAAATAAAAAAGGGGGAGATTGTTGGTGCAGAAAGCACCCAAGTCGAACCTGAGTTTTGATAATGGCAACAGGGCTCAAAAGTTAAGTCTTACTTGTTATCTAACATGTCACTCTAGTGTGCAGGGTAAAAAGTCCTAACGAAGGACTGCTAGGTACTGGCGAAGGAATGCCAGGGTAAAAAGACCTAGCGAAGGACTGCTTGGCACTGGCGAAGGAATGCCAGGGTAAAAAGCCCTAGCGAAGGACTGCTAGGCACTGGCGAAGGAATGCCAGGGTAAAAAGACCTAGCGAAGGACTGCTAGGCACTGGCGAAGGAATGCCAGGGTAAAAAGACCTAGCGAAGGATTGCTAGGCACTGGCGAAGGAATGCCAGGGTAAAAAGCCCTAGCGAAGGACTGCTAGGCACCAGGCGAAGGACAGCTTGGGACTGAAGACTTGGCGAAGGACAGCTAGGCAAAAGTCCAACCAGAGGAGCGGTTGGCATCAGGTATATTCTCCCGAGAGCAGTAGGTGAGGACGCATTCCCCGTCAAGGGAATAGTAGGCGTCGGTTCGACCTAGGGCTCCATTTAGGAGGCCCAAAGTCAGAACCAAGACAGCTAAGGCTGTATAAAAATTAATATGTTACTACTTTTTGGACTAACCCTGGATGCAGGACCAAAGGACTAAGTGTCTGCAGTTCAGAGAGCCTCAAAGGAGTGAGGCAGAAGCTGAGCAGGGCGCCCCGGATGTTCCGGGCGCCCCCATGGTGAAGACCAACCAGCAGGAACAAAATCCGCTTCGACAGCTGACTGTCGGGGCACCCCGGATGTTCCGGGCACCCCCATCGCGCGGGCGTCCCACATGCTGCGGGCGCCCCCAGCGCCAACTACCGAAGCAGCTCCCCTCGAAGCAAACAGATGAGAGCTTGACCCGGTCAATACGGGCGCCCCGAGCGTTTCGGGCGCCCCGGTCAAAGCTGATCCCGAAGTTGAAGGGATCAGAAGCTGACCGAGCAAATACCGGATCGACCGACACGTGGGGGGGGGGGGCGCCCTCGACGATTCGGGCGCCCCCAGGGCTATATAAAGGGCCCTCGACCCCAAGGCTCAATACAACACTCCATTCAACGCTTCTACGCTCTTCTGCTCCCGCGCTCTGCTCCGAAAACCTCCCAACTCGAGCCGACGATGTCCCTCCGCTCCAAAAAGTCAATCTACATCGGACGTCGATAACGAAGAGCAATTTCCTTTTTGTGTTTACGATACTGCAATTGTAATATTGATTGGTAAACCATTTTGCGAAAATATAAAATTGCCCGCAGTAAATGGTCAACGACCGTGGGCCTTGGAGTAGGAGTCGACCTAGGCTCCGAACCAAGTAAAAATATCTGTGTTCGCGTGTGTTTGTTTTTAAATCTTTCGCTGTGCAATTTCTCTATCTAAAATCCGAACGCTTTCCGATATTCACCCCCCTCTATCGGCTCTCTCGATCCAATAGGGATAGCTCTCACTTGTCATTCAAAATGACTAGACTTTCTTTTATACTCATCCCATGAATATGAAGAGTCTTTTGTCTCTTTGACTTCTCTTCACTAAAGCCAATAAAGAGCACATCTTTTCATATGACTCTTCACATTCTCTTCATCCAATGAAGAGAGACTTTTCTCTTTCCTTCATTAAACACTTCAATGAATTTCTCCTGTAATTCCGACCGGGCCTCTCGGGCTTCCGACCAGGTCTCCCGACCAAGTCTGTCGAGCTCCCGACCTAGTCTTTCGAGCGTCGAGCTCCCAACCCAGTCTGTCGAGCGCCGACCCAGTGTGCCGAGCGCCGAGCTCCCGACCAAGTCCCTAAGCTCCTGACCTGAGCTCCCGACCCGAGTCTCCTGAGCTCCCGTCCCGAGCACTCGAGCTCCCGAACTAGTCTCCCGAGTTCCCAACTCGAGCTCCCGATCAGATCTCCCGATCAGATTTTTCGAAGCATCATGTCCTTAGTATGTGACCCAATAGGTTCTCGTGATATTGACAATACGCCTAAACGCTTTAGACACATAAGCAATGAGCGGCATCTAGCAATGCACCATTGCTACCCAAGTAACAAGAAAAGTCGAGATCCGACTAAACCTCCGTGACTATGATAATGTATGACCTGGTCCTTCTATCCTTGATATCTAGATTGACCAATGAGTCATAGACCGTGTCATCCTCGATCAATCAATGTGTTTCTTGATCCCCGAGTAGACTCACTCAAACAAATGAGCTCAATATTGTTGGTGCAAGTTGCATCAATGCTGTTCTCCTTTAAGTGTTTTAATATTTGACAATATACTTAAGTCAGTGATATATTGAACAGACAAAGGGGAGCAATGGAGAAGTAACCTAAGTTGAAGAAAAGTCCTAGTTAATCTAGGCATCGAAACCCTAAGACCTGGCGAAGGGCTGTTGGGCACCTAGCGAAGGACTGCTAGGCATCGGAACCCTAAGACCTGGCGAAGGGCTGCTAGGCATCTAGTGAAGGGCTGCTAGGCATCTAGCGAAGGGCTGCTAGGAGTCTAAGACCTACCGAAGGACTGCTAGGCACCAAGTGAAGGACTGCTTGGTACCAAAGACCTGGCGAAGGATTGCTAGGCACCAGGCGAAGGACTGCTTGGTAACGAAGACCTAGCGAAGGGCTGCTAGGCACCTGGCGAAGGACTGCTAGGGAATAAAGTCTTGGCCCAAGGGACTAAGCAACTTAGCTGAGCGATGACTAAGGACAGGAGTAGAGACGGGTCAGGGTTTGGGCGTCTCGAGGTCCGGAAGTATCGGAAGCTAAGCAAAAGTCCACCCGAAGGACTGGGTGGCAACCGTCTCCTGAAAGGAGTAGGTGAAAGGCGAGTTCTTGGGGATGGGAACTTGTACCAGTTTGACCTAGGGTTTCAATGAGATCCGAAATCCGAACCAAGTCCTTAAGGCTAATATTATATGCATATGTGCTTTGTGTTTGTGTATCTTGCAGGTACCAAGATTGGAAGACAAAGCAAACCAGCTGGAGGCCCTGAAGCAGGGCGCCCCCATCAGTGGGGGCGCCCCCATCATCTAGGGCGCCCCCAGTGTTGGGGGCGCCCAAGCTAATGAAGGAAAAAGTGACAATGTGTGTGTAAGCAGAATAGTTGTCAAGCGGGGCACCCGGAACGACGGGGGCGCCCTAGTTGAAACCTGTATTTGCTGTTTCGAGTTCGAAACACAGATAAGCCTTCATGAGGGTGCCCGGGAGGTCCGGGGTGCCCTGGTCAAAGATTTTATCAGCTGCGGCGAGGTCGACGCGGGGATAAGGTTTGACCGGGTTTATCGGGGCACCCCCAGCGTCCAGGGCGCCCGTAGGAGTGCTATAAAAGGGGCTTCGACCCCTTTGCTTCAACAATAACTGCTAAGTACCATTCTGATCACTCTGACCGACAACAACGCTCTAAAGACGAGGCCCTACGACCGGGAGGGTCCAGGAGGAAGTGCGCGGCACTTCGGAGGTCCAGATCGGCCGAGCTTCAACTTTGTTTTGTTCGGTTTGCGTCTATTATTTCATACTTACTTTTCCGTACTTGTGCTTGTAATTGTACACTGTAAGACGGGTTTTCTCCACCTCCATAAATTTTGGAAAGGAGACCTATAGTGGACTCACGCTGAGTACATAGGCCTTGGACGTACTAACCCTGGGGGGTTGGGAACCAAGTAAATAAATCCCGCTGTATCTCTGTCTTGCTTTTATTTTTATTTACTGTTCCGCTGCACTAACGCTCTGAGTAGATCAAACGTTTTACGAAGTTTTCACTACAAGATTTTCATGATCGATATTCACCCCCCCTCTATCGACGGCACCGGTCCTACAATTGGTATCAGAGCCGAGCCGCTCTTCACTGGACTAACCGCCGATGGAGCAACGACGCTAGGAGTAGAGGGGGAGCCCAGGGGTGAATCAGGTACAATTTTTTAAAATGTCAAATTTTAAGTTCTATATTATTTGTTTCACGTGCAGGGAGAGAGGGCACTATAAGAATTAGTGCCCTACTCGTAAGACTCGATCTACATCACCGGAGGTAAAGGGGGCACCAGCGCCAGGAATCCGAAAAAACAAGGATCACGTACGATGCTTCAAATGTGAGAAGTACGGACACTACAAAAACAAGTGTCCGGCGAAGGTACGTAAGATTTATGTTCCAAAGATTTTACAAATTCCTGCACTATCTTTAGATAAGTTAGTTAATTTTTCTGATAAATTAGATTTACTACATAGTAAAATTAATATTTTACATGACAAATTAGAAAATGCAGATATGACTAAAATATCATAAATTAATTATTTAATTCAGAACATTAATTCAGTAATTTCTAAAATAAATTATCATAACTTTAATTTTGATAATTTTAATTCTGATAATTTTAATTCAGATAACTTAAATCCTAAGGATAAATCTGAATTAAAAAATCTTAAGGATAATTTTGAATTTGAAAATCCTTTAGATAATTTTGAATTCAAATTTGAAAATCCGTTGTATAACTCTGAATTCAAATTCAAGAATTCCAAAGATAACTCTGAAATTAGTGAAGATAATTCTGGAGATAATCCTGAAATTATTTTTGAGGATAATAAAGATAATTCTGAGGATAATAAAGATAATTCTGAGAATAATAAAGATAATTCTAAGGATTCTAAGGATAATTCTGAGGATAGTGGAGACAATATCTCTTTTGATAATAGTTTAATCATTCCATTAGATAATCTTGAAAAATTAACTAGTGGTCCATTTTACTCCACCTACTTTGAGGATATTGAAAGATCTAATCTTGAGGAGGAGATAGAATTGTCTAAGATAAAGGCCATGGTTAATAAAAATTACAAAGGTTCAAATAAATCAAAATTACTAGAGAAACTTGAAAAGAAAAATAAGGATGAGTCAGAAAATTTTGAAATAATGAAAATGCTGAACCTAAATCCACAACTATTAGTTAATTAAATTCAAATAAAATAAAATAAAATAAAATAAAATTAAATTTAAATTCAAATCAAATTAAATTCAAATTAAATTAAATTCAAATTAAATTAAATTCAATTCAAATTAAATTAAATTCAAATTAAATTAAATTCAAATTAAATTAAATTTAAAAATTAATCTTAATTAAATTAAATTCAAATTAATCTTAATTAAATTAAATTCATATTAATCTTAATTAAATTAAATTCAAAGTAAATCTTAATCTTAATTAAATTCAAATTAAATCTTAATCTTAATTAAATTCAAATTAAATCTTAATCTTAACTAAATTAAATTCAAATTAAATCTTAATCATAATTAAATTAAATCTTAATCATAATTAAATTAAATCATAATCTTAATTAAATTAAATTCAAATTAAATCTTAATCATAATTAAATTAAATTCAAATTAAATCTTAATCTTAATTAAATTAAATATTAATCTTAATTAAATTAAATTCAAATTAAATCTTAATCTTAATTAAATTCAAATTAAATCTTAATCATAATTAAATTAAATTAAAATTAAATCTTAGCTTAATTAAATTAAATATTAATCTTAATTAAATTAAATTCAAATTAAATCTTAATCTTAATTAAATTAAATTCAAATCAAATTAAATCAAATTAAATTCAAATTAAATTAAATTAAATTAAATTAAATTCAAATTAAATTCAAATTAAATTAAATTCAAATTAAAATAAATTCAAATTAAATTAAATTAAACCTTAATCAAATCTTAATTAAGTTAATTAAATCAATTCAATCCAAATAAAGTTAATTAATTCAATTTACTTCAAATAAATTCAACATTAATTGATTCAAATTAATTCACTTCAATTAATTCTTAATCAATTCATTAATTCATACTTCAATTAATTCTTAATTAATTTGAATCCAAAATAACTTAAACTCGAATTAAACTAAAATCTTACCTAAACCACAACAATTAATTTAATAAAATTAAATATGTCAAAGTGGGTTGACATATTCGCGGGTTCACACGACATGTATCAAATCGGGAATTTGATACATCATTAGAAACTTAAATAAAATGATTTGACTTGTTTGAATCATGCATAATTGTCATGTCATGCATTTACTATTTCTTTTAAATATATGACATGTCATTCATATTTAAATTTTATGCATATATTAGAACGGTTATAGGAAAAAGAATAATTGAAACTTGAACAACATAGTATTGGGTGGCGGTGAGATGATAGTACGTTAGGGAAACCTCTTCTAATAAGATCAAGTATACTCTACTTGGTCTTTTCAGATTGGTGAAACTAGCCGAAGCTACTGATCGAAGACCCAAACTAGTTGGACCAGAATTTTTCAAAAAGTAATTTTGAAAATGAAATTTCATTAAAAGGCTTTGTCAAGGAAAGGGTTAATGATCCAATAAGGCTATGGCCAAAGAAGGCCTAGTGCATCGCCAAGACTTGGAAGCCAATTTTTGAAATTCAAATTCAAGTTACTTCTTATCAAATTCAAATCTGGCACAAGCTTCAATTAAATCTTAGAGTTAATAATAAATTAAGAAAAATGATTCAAGCATCTCACAATACACCTATAAGGCAACCATGCTTGTTGTATTGATACATTTAAAATGAGTGAGATGTTAAGGACTAATGAATTGAAAAATATTTTTCAAAAATATTTTTCAAAATTGCTAGAATATTTTCCTAAAAATATATTTTCAAAATAGTGCTTCAACATAATAATGTTTGTATGGATTTCATGCTTGTTGATTGCCAATACAGTATATGCTTTCAAAAATTATATTCTTTTGAAAATTGTTTGACTCACACAATTAGACACAAGCCTCTTAGGACAACACTAAAGTTCTTTAAGGCACTTAGATAGAGTCAAACGGTATCGGGTACAGGGGGAGTGCTTTTCATTTTTTTGAAATGGTTTTCAAAAACTGCACTATAACATTACTATCATTTGAAAAATACTTTTCGAAAACTGTGCTTTAAATCATTATTACTTGTGTTTTCAAAAAGGGGTTATGTTGTAAAAATTATATGTTCAAAAATTTACCTGTTTCTTTGACTTTGATAAACCCTAAAGACACAGAGGAAAGGTCCACTTCATGATCTTCAAGGACTCCTAGGATGTGTCAAATTTTGGGGTAGTCTGAGTCAAAAGAAGAATTTCAGAAAAGTTTTTTGGTAATTATTCATTTTTTTAATATTTCTTTTTAATCTAAATTAAACCTTAAGACTCAGAGGAAGAGTACTTGTGGTCAACAAGCTTCTCAGGACCGAGTCAAGTTTAGGGGGAGGTCAAATTAAAAGAATTATTTAATAACATGTTTTCATATCTTCAAAATCTTGCTAAAAATCTAAGTATTTCAAAATACTATTATTCTATTTGTTAGAATTTGTGTGACTTATGAAATTATTTTTGAAATAATGTTTACTTGGGTTGGAAAATTTTCAGGACAGTTAGGAAATGTCCTTGTAGTCAACAAGGTTTCCCAGGATGGTGTCAGACTGGAAGATAAACCAAGTCAAGTAAAATATTGGGACTTCAAAAGTTTACACATTTTTCAAAATCCACTAGCATATATTTTCAAAAGTACTATCATTTTTTTGGCAAAATTCTATTAATATTTACTTGAGTTTGAAGAATTTCTAGGACACTTAGAAAAATATCCTTGTGGTTAATAAGGTTTCCTAAGATTGTGTCAGACTGGAAAAGAAACCTAGTCAAGTAAAATATTATGTTTCAAAAATTACTTATATTTTTCAAAGTCTCATCTTTTTAAAAAATAGTTAGTACTTGCAAAATATGCATAATACCTATATTTTCCAAAATAGCATTCTTTCAAAAATTATGTATTTTTCCAAAAGTACTTAATTTTTTAAAAAATTCAATACATTTTTCAAAGGTACTTATATTTTTCAAAAATTACATAATCTTTCAAAAGTACATAGCATCTTTTTCAAAATTATGCATTTTTCAAAAAAAAAATGCAATATATCATTCAAAATGCAACGCTTTCAAAAATTTTTACACTAAGTATTTACAAAAACAACTAAAAGTTTTCATTGTTGGTGCAAGTATTTTCTTAAAGTTTTTTTTGATGTATGACAAAGGGGGAGAGGTGTGCTTAAGTTTGAAAAAGTTTCTCCCAAAGATCAAAAATATAGTTTCAAAACTTATATCATTTTTTTATCCCAAGGATAGTAAGTTAGCCCCTTCAACCAATCTAACTTAAGTTATTGTCAAACATCAAAAAGGGGAAGATTGTTGGTGCAAGTTGCATCAATGATGTTCTCCTTTAAGTGTTTTAATGTTTGACAATATACTTAAGTCAGTGATACATTGAACAGACAAAGGGGAGCAATGGAGAAGTAACCTAAGTTAAAGAAAAATCCTAGTTAATCTAGGCATCGAAACCCTAAGACATGGCGAAGGGTTGTTGGGCACCTAGCGAAGGACTGTTGGGCACCTAGCGAAGGACTGCTAGGCATCGAAACCCTAAGACCTGGCGAAGGGCTACTAGGCATCTAGCGAAGGGCTGCTAGGAGTCTAAGACCTAGCGAAGGACTGCTAGGCACCAGGTGAAGGACTGCTTGGTACCAAAGACCTGGCGAAGGATTGCTAGGCACCAGGCGAAGGACTGCTTGGTAACGAAGACCTAGCGAAGGGCTGCTAGGCACCTAGCGAAGGACTGCTAGGCACCTAGTGAAGGACTGCTAGGGAATGAAGTCTTGGCCCAAGGGACTAAGCAACTTAGCTGAGCGATGACTAAGGACAGGAGTAGAGACGGGTCAGGGTTTGGGCATCTCGAGGTCCGGAAGTATCGGAAGCTAAGCAAAAGTCCACCCGAAGGACTGGGTGGCAACCGTCTCCTGAAAGGAGTAGGTGAAAGGTGAGTTCTAGGGGATGGGAACTTGTACCAGTTTGACCTAGGGTTTTGTGGAGATCCGAAGTCCGAACCAAGTCCTTAAGGCTAATATTATATGTATATGTGCTTTGTGTTTGTGTATCTTGCAGGTACCAAGATTGGAAGACAAAGCAAACCAGCTGGAGGCCCTGAAGCAGGGCGCCCCCATCAGTGGGGGCGCCCCCATCATCTAGGGTGCCCCCAGTGTTGGGGGCGCCCAAGCTAATGAAGGAAAAAGTGGCAATGTGAGTGTAAGCAGAATAGTTGTCAAGTGGGGCGCCCGGAACGACGGGGGCGCCCTGGTTGAAACCTGTATTTGCTGTTTCGAGTTCGAAACATAGATAAGCCTTCATGAGGGCACCCGGGAGGTCCAGGGTTCCCTGGTCAAAGATTTTATCAACTGCGGCGAGGTCGACACGGGGATAAGGTTTGACCGGGTTTATCGGGGCGCCGCCAGCGTCTAGGGCGCCCGCAGGAGTGCTATAAAAGGGGCTTTGACCCCTCTGCTTCAACAATAACTGCTAAGTACCATTCTGATCACTCTGACCGACGACAATGCTCTAAAGACGAGGCTCTATGACTGGGACGATCCAGGAGGAAGTGCTCGGCACTTCGGAGGTCCAGATCGGCCGAGCTTCAACTTTGTTTTGTTCGGTTTGCGTCTATTATTACATACTTACTTTTCCGTACTTGTGCTTGTAATTGTACACTGTAAGACCGGTTTTCTCCTCCTTCGGAAATTCCGGAAAGGAGACCTATAGTGGACTCACGCCGAGTACATAGGCTTTGGACGTACTGACCCTGGGGGGTTGGGAACCAAGTAAATAAATCTCGCTGTGTCTCTGTCTTGCTTTTATTTTTATTTACTGTTCCGCTGCACTAACGCTCTGAGTAGATCGAACGTTTTACGAAGTTTTCACTACAAGATTTTCACGATCGATATTCACCCCCTCTATCGACGGCACCGGTCCTACAAATATCTCATATTGACTCATTTGAGCATGGTCATGCATTTTAGTAGTCCTACTCGATCAAGGGGCCCACAGATATTACTCCCATCATATGGGAGGGATATATCCCATCTACATCACTCACATCTCTCTGCATAATTCATTATATACCTAGTGATCGCCTTTATAGTCCACCCTGTTACGGGTGATGTTTGACGATACCAAAGTACATAACTCCTTATGTAGGGAACCGTAGTGATTTCAAGTCTAAGGACTATTCATACTAATCACATGAGAAAGTTAATGACACTCATATGACAATCTATGAAACTTTCTCATGACGGGTCAATTCAGTACACATTCTCTAATGTATACACATGTGTCAACTTGATATCACATATCCATGACTTGTGAGCTCAAGTCATCAGTTGACATACATGCTAGTCTCCATGCATTAATATTGTCCCTGAATATTAATGCTTGACTAGGAATAATTTAGTGTAGTGTTCTCTACATTATCTCACTATCGATTCAATCAATCGATGTAATGTAGATAAGAATCTACTACACAAGGACATTATTATACTTAGTTATTTGACACAAAAATAAAGTAAGTATAATAACCAAACATGCCTTTATTAATGATAGAATATGATATAAAAAGTCCCTAGTCAATCATCACATAATTGGCTCTAGGGCTCCTACTAACACCATCTTCATCAGCTATCCGAAAACAACTTCGAGCCCCAAAAAGGTGGAAGTGGCGCGGAGAAAACCCGTATAGAAGGATGCCTATTTTTTTTGTTCAGATACACGGCGTGTGTCTTAGTAACTTCCCGAGATGTATATCTTCATGTATCTATTCATGCAAATAAAATAAACGATTCTTTCTAGTACCTTTTATGTGTGTATAACTATCTCGTGTCGATATTTTAATGCCTTTGCTGGTTCTCCTGTAGTTGGGTATGTCATATTGTCTATGCTTTTGGCCTGGATAAGTCTCCCGTGCGGCGAAGTAGTAGAGTTTGGGGTTACTTGGTTGGGCGCGTATGTCCCAGACCAAGCCTAAGTATCCTGGGTGTTAGTAATATGAGAGAAGTGTCCTAAGGCAATCGCCTTATGATTGTAATCATTTACTTTGATAAATGAATATTCACTATTTGAGTATACATGTTCGTGTATTTGATTGAGATCTTAAACTCATTTACTGAATGTCCGCAATACAATTCACAGCATGAGAGAATTTGTGATGAATTCACAACTAGTGATTATCTCTACATGTGCAATTGTGAAGTATTGAAATTGTCCCTAGTCGATGAATTGATAAAAACGGACACTATCAATTTTGTGGAGACTAGCATGGGTTATTCTCTAATCAGCTGATTCTCACTGGCTGGTGACATTGGGATGTCCGGAGATAATCATGAATGCTAATTAAGGGAACTAGTTCATTGGAGTGAAAGCTGTAAAACTTCATATGGTAATCTACACATAGATATGTCAATGAAGTTCTTACTGCAGCTTAAGTGCGATGTTCCTTTGACTTGCGGTGTTCAAGTCATCTTGGTCATGATGACTTATACTTTGACATCTTAAGCAAGCATCTCCAAGGAGGTGTGGACCCAGGATGATTGGGTATAAGCCGAAGTGCCCGAAGATGTTTGAACAGCCTACAAAGGATTCACCACTCCTTGCGAGGAGATGTATACCCAAGGCCTATCGTCGGATTGTTACTCGAAGCCTCTGGCCAGAGCATCACATGTTTCGAGTATGAATCTCTCAGAAACATGAGAGTAATTAGAATCCGTTGGACGAGAAAGACACTACTTGGGCTAGGTGTGACACAGTCAGCCTTGTGGGGACTGACACACATAGACCGTGTCCTGAACCAAGCGGGTATAAGATGGTGAAGGGAATGAGGCACGATTCATTAAAGCTGCTGAAGGGTTTCAGAATTATTTCTGAGGTCAACCGTTGATCTTTCGATTAATTGGGGATCATGATGTACTGCTAGGTGCCACTCATGATCGTTCTATAATTGGTTAATTATAGACGGCCAACATAAATTGAAAGCCTATTTAGTCACACGCACTACGAGTAATCCGAGGGATTTAAAATGAGTTGAAAATTGGATTTTCCGATCAAGAGAAATAAGTCGAATCTGAATTTTCAGAGACGCATCGGAAGCATAAAATGGCTAAGTCTTTTGAAGACTTATTGGACGAATTAAATGAGTTTAATTCGTATGGTTTCGGTTTGGGTTTGGCCGGCCAAAGAGGGTCCCCACCCTCTTTGTTTGGCCGGCGAAATTAAAAGGGGGAGAACCGAATTTTTTGGTTCAAATTATAAAATAAACCGCACGTGGTTTGTTTTATAAAATTATGGATAAAGAAACTTATATAAAGAAATTTATATAAATAAATTTATATAAAGAGATTTATTTTTCATCGAAATTAAAATAAACCTTGGATTGATTTATTTTATTTTATAAAATCAATAATGGATTGATTTACCATGATAAAGAAATTTATATAAAAAAATTTATATAAAGAAATTTCTTTCCATAATAAAAGGGGAGACATGGTTGTTTTTATTATAAATTAAGTTATAATAAAAACTTGGCATAACGGAATAATTCATAGAAAAATTTATAAGATAAATTTCTTATGAAAAATTTATTCCGTTAAGAGGAGACTTGGCGATTAAGAGGCTACTATATAAAGGTACCAAGGCAAGGCTTGGAAATTTTAATCCAAAAGATCAAGGATTCTTGCTTAGCCTCTCTCCCTCTCCTTCTCTCCCTCTCCCTCTTCTAGTGCCGCCGGCCCTAGAGCCCTCCCCCTTTGCCGTGAGCTTCCACCACCAAGAAGAAGCCGAAGAAGAAGAAGAAGCGCGCGCGACTCCTTCCTTCCTCCCGGAATCTTGATTCCGTTCTTCGTTTGGTGGTTAGTCTTCCAATCTCTCTCTTGGTATTCTTGTCGTGCCTTTGGAGAATCTAGTAGTTCTTGTCGGCACGAAACTCGTGGCTTTGCGAAGTCATCCCGAAGAAAACTCGGCGTGGACGCGAATAGAGGCGGAGCTTCCAAGGGACGCTACGGTTGAATCTCGTCCCTTTCTACGAGTTACGCGAGGTATTAAGTAAATTAGTTTACTTTCTGCAAAATTTTAAATGTATGATCATGTCTCCACAACATAAGGTTGCATGCTAGATAAGTGATTAAAATAATTTGAGAAATTATTTATGCTAAACCTTCCGCTGCACGTAATTAAATTTTAAAATTACGAACCCGTATCTATGTCAACATGCACCCGGTCCCAACAGTGGTATCAGAGCCGGTTAGTGTTCGACATAATCATATAATTGTTTTGCAGAAATCTTTGTCATGATCTCAATTTTGGAAAATTCTCCAATTATGGAAACTTTTCAATTATGATAAATTTTAGATTTAGGAATTTCAAAGTTTGGAAATCCTCATGAAATTTCGCAAACTTTTGAAATATCCTAGTTTCTGAAATTTTATGATAATTGTGAAAACTTCCCATTTTTTGGAAACTTTGCAATTTTGGAAATTTTTTATTTTGGAAATTTTCTAATTTTGGAAATATGTAAGTTTTCTTTGTACCAGAAACTTACAATTATTTTTAAAACCTATTATGAAATCTCGCAATTTTGGACACTTTCTTTCAAGAAAGTCTAGACAAATTTATGGATTATTAATTGACAATTAAATTCGAATTGGATTTAAATTATTAACAAAATTTTTTATTTTGGATTGAGCCTCGGGGAGCCGTCCAATTTAAAGTTAGTTGTTGTAATTTAATTTCTTATTTTGAATAAAATTATCATGTTTAATTTGGTTACGCCTCGGGGAGCGGACCAAATTAGATTTACAACAAATTTCTTTTTTTTGGGTATCTGAGCCTCGGGGAGCCACCCAAAGAAAATAATTTGTTGAAATTAATAAATCCATAAATAAAATATGTAATCAAATCTTGAAAATTTTGAGGTGATTCTCAAACGATAATTTCCTTATTTGATTTAAGAGGTGATGCTCTTACATATTGTTGTCTCCAAAATTAATTAGGAAAATGATTTCCTATAGAGTTTTCTTAAATAAGATTTTCATGAAAATAATATGTGATTGAATTAAGGGAATCTGTCTCATAATTTAATTAGATTTGATTTAGAGAAATCAAAGTCTTAAACATATTATTTCCGAAATTGATTATGACAATTTTGGAAATTGTTTCCCAAAATAATTCCTTATATAAAGTATGAAATTAGAATTAGGAAATCCGGTTCCTAATTCAATTAATGAGACTTGATAAATTAAGTCACATACATACTTTATTAAGGAAATCGTTAGTACATGAAATAATTATATATCATGAATGTGCTTAGAAAAGAAAGGATGAGACCCAAAACCCCTTACAAAATATTAAGGCCAACACTTTCCATTAATATGGTTAGAACCGGAGTTTTGTTTCTCGTTTGGGTTGATGGACACATCCATGCCTGGCTTGAACCTCAACATGTTCAAACCATGGAATTAGTTTATGATTAATATAGTTGGAGTCAGAGGTCAATCCTTAGTTTTGGTTGTTGGACACATCCAAGCCTGACTAAACGGTTGAATGAGCTCCAACCATATTAAAACTATTTCTTGATTAATGGGTCAGCCTTAAGCTTGGAGCATCGATTTGTTGTGCCACAGCCAAGGTCGATGTAAAGAGAGGTGCAGTTGGGTGCTATGTATAATGTTGCATACTTGTTAATGAGTTAACAACCCAATGATTTATGCAAACATTCAATTAGTTGATAGCATAAAGTGATAGTTACATATATGTGATATGTAATCGGTATAATTACCTAGCTTCATAGCTAAGAATAACTTGATGGTCACAGCCATGGTTCTTCTTATCTATGGTTGGATATCAACCTATTTGGAGATGTTCCTACGATCTCCCAAATTGATAAAAAGGGTTATTCAATTCGAAAAATAAATAGGATTTAATTAATGTATGTTGATGCATTCATTATCATTCTTCTCACATAAGCTCAATTTGTATTTCTAGGATAATCACTCGATCATGTCTTCTCTGAATTTGCGTTCCATTTTGGACACCAATAAACTAACTGGGCCAAACTTCATGGACTGGCTTCGAAACCTGAGGATAGTCCTCAAGGCAGAGAAGATCAACTTCCCAACCGTCCTCCAGAAAATGCAACTCCAGACCAGTTAGTGGCCTATCAGAAACATGTGACCGATTCTGAACTTGCGAGTTGCATAATGCTAGCCGCTATGGTACCTGAGCTGCAAAAGCAGCATGAGCATATGGATGCTTATACCATCATCTTCTATCTTCATGAGTTATTTGACGAGCAGGCGAGATCCGAAAGGTTCGAGGTCTCCAGACTCCTCTTCACCTCTAAGATACAGGAAGGCACTTCTGTCTCACAGTTTGTGTTAAAGATGTTGGGCTACATTGAGCGACTGGGCACACTCGGTTTTGCAATGGATCATGAACTAAGTATTGACTTAATTCTGCATTGTTTACCCAAAAGTTATTCACAATTTGTGATGAACTATCGGATGAACAAGCTGGAGACTACCATTCCTGAGTTGCTCAACCTGCTGAAGACTATAGAGCCTTCTGTGAAGCAGGATCAGAAGACGGTACTGTTAGTTGGTTCCTCGAAGAAAGGTTCTAAGAGGAAGGCCAAAGAACAGAATAAGGGAAAGAAGAAAAAGGCTAAAAAGACACCAAAAGGCACTTGCCATCACTGCGGCAAGGAGGGTCACTGGCGAAGAAACTGCAAGGTTTATCTTGAGTCCTTGAAGAAGAAGGCATCCGATGCCCCATCCTCTTCAGGTATCTTCGTTATTGAATGTCACTCTATTTCCTCAAACACCTGGGTACTTGATACTGGGTGTAGCTCACATATATGTAATGACATACAGGGGCTAACGAATAGAAGAAGACTCGTCAAGGGAGAAGCGAATTTGCGAGTTAGAAATGGAGCAAAGATTGCTGCTGTTGCCATCGGAACATATTTGCTAAAGCTCCCTACTGGACGTGTCTTAGAATTGGATAATTGTTATTTTGTTCCTTCGTTAATAAAGAATATTGTATCTATTTCATGTTTGAATGAAAAGGGTTATCATTTAACTTTTAGTAACAATTGTTGTTACATAAATTTAAAATGGTGTTCTTTATGGGACCGAAACTTTGTGCAATGGTATCTACACGTTAGATTTATCCGGTGACATTTTCAATATCGATGTTAGCAACAAACGTGCTCGAATAGATAATCGAATAGACTCCTATACGTGGCATTGTCGTCTTGGCCATGTAAGTAAGAAACGCATGACCAAATTACACCGATGTGGAATTCTGGAATCATTTGAACCCGGTTCATTTGATACATCGAATCATGCTTAAAAGGCAAGATGACCAAATTACCCTTTTCCGGAAAAGGTAAACCAGTGGGAGAATTGCTTGGTCTAATACATACTGATGTATGAGGACCAATGTCAACTCTTGCACAAGGAGGCTATAGCTACTTCATTACCTTTATCGATGATCAATCACGATTCGGATATGTGTTCTTGATGAAACACAAATCTGAAGCTTTTGAGAAATTAAAGAGTTCAGAAATGATGTAGAGAAACAGCTTGTCAAAAGTATTAAGATACTTCGATCCGATCGGGGTGGTGAATACTTAAGTCAAGAGTTTCAAGATTATCTTAGGGACAATGGGATATTATCTCAATGGACTCCGCCGTATACACCACAGCATAATGGTGTATCTGAGAGGCATAACCGAACCTTGATGGACATGGTTAGATCTATGATGAATCATGCAACTCTTCCAAAATCCTTTTGGGGCTATGCGCTCAAGACAGCTGTTTACTTGCTAAACAAAGTCCCGACCAAGGTAGTCTCTACTACTCCATATGAGACGTGGAATAGTAAGAAACCTCACTTAACTCACCTTAAGATATGGGGTTGTCCTGCTTATGTGAAGCGGACTGTATCAGACAAATTGGATGCTAAGTATGATAAATGTCTATTTATTGGATACCCTAAGGAAACAAAGGGTTACTGATGAGCCCAAATGAGCTGTCACGAAAGTGGGTCTCAAATTTAGATATTTATAAAGCTGAAAACCCTTTTTACAATCAAAGAATGAAAACGTAGTAAAGGGGCCACAGGTCGTATTTTTCCAAGGGCTAGTTCAAGTTGTGTGAATCGTGCTCGAGTTGATGTGTCGTTGATATTTTTGGGTTTTAAGTAAAATCTGGTGTTTGGTTTCAAATAGACAAGAAAAATGCAATGAAAAGGAAGGAAAAATTAACCAAGTGAACTAAACAAGGGAATAGCAATTAAAGAAATCTGAAGTACCAACAATTGAACTAACTATAGACTATTGAACTGATCAATGAAGCTTAAAAAGATATGCTTTCAATGAAGGAAAACACAGGAATGCAAATATTCAGAATTGAATAAGTGTTAAATCGAAGGCAAGCTAGTGCAGGAAATAAATGTGCAAGAATTCAAAACTAAGAGAAAAAATGAAATGCAACATGAATTGGATGCACAAATCATACAAGTTATCTGATTTCAAATGCAATTAAGTTTCAATGCAAAGCTTCACTGATACACGTTCAGAAATGGTAATTGGGAATCGCAGAAATGGAGTTGGCTGGCAAAAATGGTATGCAGAACTTACTAAATGAAGTGCAGGAATGTAACAACAAATCTAATGCTGAAGCTATGAATTGCAAGCTAAATTCGAATCATTATTCTAAATGCAGGAAGCTTAAAATTGGCTAAGGTTTACTTGGCACTCACTTAAGAAACTACAACAGAAACTTGCTGACCTTAAACTGGATTTGTACAGAATTGAAACTGATTAATGCTGGAAAGAAAAACAGGTTGCAGAAATAGAATGTGGAATCTACTAAATTGAATGCAGAAATGGAATCTGATATGCATAGGCTGAAAACTAATGCAGAAATGAAACTAAAAACTTGTTAGGAAGCAACCAGCTACAATGGAAATCAAGACAAGAAACATAAAATTGGTTTGATACTAAATTTCAGAAGTAAACTACTGCAGAAGTGGAAATTGAAGTTGGCAGCAATAAACTGACATGCATAAATCGAAAATTGAATGCAGGAATAGAATTCAAATGCCTGGGAAACGAGACAAGCTTCAATTTAAATTCAGAATGTAAAGATCAAGCTGACTTGATACAAAATTGATACGCAAGAATAGGGCTGAACAGAAATACAGATTTGACTCAAGCAAAAACAGCTGATCTAAATCCAATTGGTCATTGCAAAAATAATCTATCTAATAAGAATACTGACTTGCAACTCTAATCAAAACAGGAACTGATCAGAAAAGAAACTACAGCAATGGATACGAGACAGAAAAATAACTGAAAATGCAGAACAAAAGTAACTGATACGCAGCTAAAGTTGAAATGCAGAAAACAAATCTGATACGCAAGAATTGAAACCAGAATTAAGCTGAAATTACAACTATTGTTCACTAAACATAATCCTTAATTGGTTATCTTGCGGAATGAAACCTAATTTAAGCTGGAACAATTCAGGAATTAAAAACGGAATAGCTGATACAAGACAGAATAGAAATGACTTGCTGAAACTGAAATTACAGCTAAGAAAACAAGAAATGCGATTAAAACTAAGCCTCGACCATTCCTTGTCTCAAAACCTCCTTGTTCGTCACGCAAGGGCAAGCCAAGAACCCCTTCAACTCGCAAATCAATGGAAATTAGCTCCCATTTCGAATTTGCTCACAGATTTCAATCAGTTGGAAAAATCCAATTCGATCCACTAAATCTCGCGATGTAAAGATGCTATGAGGATCTGGTATTGATAAGAAGCTATCAGAAAACCCTTCAGACAGCTCTGATTGAAGAGATCGGCACACAATCGTAATCAAGTCGATCAAATCACAAAAACTGATGAAACCCTCACTCAGCCTCGTTTCGATTCAAATCTGTGATTGAATCTCCATTGAAACCTCTTCCAAGGATCCAGATCTCGCTCCAAGGTGCTGATTGAGTTGGCCACGCCTTCAGGTGGAAGAAATCGCAACAAAATCGAAGAAAAAAAATGAAGAAACGAGCTGAAGAACTGTGAAGACGCGACATCAGATCTGAACAGGGGAGGCTGCTTAAGTAGTTAATCAATGAACGACTGAGATCATTTCACTTCCATCCAACGGCTAATCTTCGTCCGATTTGGTTCAAATTTTCCAGATCTTGATCAGAGGTCAGGATCATCCTCGGGGTAGCTCGGATCTGCCAGATCTACATTGGATGGTTCAGATCAACTTGATCTTTGAATGAAAGGTCTAGATCCCTCTGATCGTGATCCAACGGCCAGATGATCTCCGATTGGACTGAAACCTTCAGATCTTGATCTAATTGCTTGATTAGCCTTAATCCCAGCTCGGATTGATCAGAAGTTCTCAGATGGTCTAGATCTAACCGTTCATACATCGGACGGTCCATATGAGTCAACGCTTGATCACTTGATCTACTCCAATTTTTGACTCAATTTTGACCCAACATGGTCTAGGTCTATGATCCTTTCAAGCCTACAAAAGTAGATCAAAAATTTAGTGATAAAACAACTCAAATATATCAAGATTTGTAATTAGGTCCAAAAAGAGTAGAAATTCTAGAACTTAGGGTAAATCCACAATTACACAAGTAAAATATGGGTCAAACACGGATTTAAGCATATAAAATGATCAATAAAATGATACTGATCAGTTACCAATTCTATCATCCCTTGGAACAAAAGGTGTTTGTTTCAAGGCATGCTGTATTTCTGGAAAAAGAATTTCTTTTACAAGAAAACAGTGGGAGTGGCATTGAACTTGATGAAGTTCAAGAAACTCCAATAGACATTAAAGAGACACCTAGTCTAGACCCACAACCAATAACTCATAATGATGAGCTATCAGTTGAACCTAAAACAACACCACCTCTTCGTAGGTCTGATAGGACACGCAATATTCCAGAGAGATACGGATTTCTCATAAGTGAATCGAACGACGTGTTACTCATAAGCGATGACGAACCTATCAGTTATGAAGATGTTCTGAAAAGTTCAGAAAGGGACAAATGGCTTGAAGGCATGAAGTCAGAAATGGATTTCATGTACGAAAATCAAGTATGGGACTTGGTTAACCCACCTGAAGGGATTAAGCCCATAGGGTGCAAGTGGGTTTTCAAGAAGAAAACCGACATGGAAGGTAATGTTGTTACCTTTAAGGCTAGATTAGTGGCAAAAGGATATAGTCAGAAACAAGGAATTGATTATGACGAAACATATTCGCCAGTAGCTATGCTTAAATCCATTCGGATGCTCCTAGCCATAGCAGCTCATTATGATTATGAGATATGGCAAATGGACGTGAAAATAGCTTTCCTTAATGGAAACCTGCTTGAGGATGTATACATGATACAACCTGAAGGTTTCACATCGATTGACAAAACCAAAATATGCAAGCTTCGACGATCCATATATGGACTGAAGCAAGCATCCAGGAGCTGGAACATCCGTTTTGATGAGACAATCAAAGAGTTTGATTTCTCATAAAATCCTGACGAACCTTGTGTGTACAAGAAGGTTAGTGGGAGTGCATGTCGTATTCCTAGTATTATATGTCGATGACATATTACTTATAGGAAACGATATATCAGTCTTACAGTCGGTTAAAATTTGGTTGTCCAAAACTTTCTCCATGAAAGACCTGGGAGAAGCAACCTATATCCTTGGGATTATAATCTATAGAGATAGATCAAAACGGTTGCTTGGTCTTTCGCAGTCTACATATATAGACCGAGTGCTAAAAAGGTTTAGCATGTCGGAATCCAAGAAAGGTTACCTTCCCATCAGGCATGGGATCAACCTTTCAAAGTCTATGTGTCCGCACACAGAAGATGAGAGGATTTGCATGAATAAGATTCCTTATGCATCCGCGATAGGATCTATCATGTATGCTATGTTATGTACTACGCCCGATGTATCGTATGCTCTGAGCGTCACGAGCAGATACCAGTCTGATCCAGGAATGGATCATTGGGTGGCTGTCAAGACAATCCTTAAGTACTTAAGAAGAACTAAGGATGTGTTCCTAATATATGGAGAAGGAGATATGGTAATACGTGGGTATACAGATGCCAGTTTCCAGACAGATAAGGATGACTGCAAATCTCAGTCTGGATACGTACTTACTTTGAATGGAGGCGCAATAAGTTGGAAAAGTTCCAAACAAGACACCGTAGCGGATTCTACCACGGAAGCGGAATATATTACAGCTTCGGAAGCAGCAAAGGAAGCAGTCTGGATCAAGAAGTTTGTCTCGGAACTTGGTGTGGTTCCAACCATTGATGAAGCAGTGCCGGTTTACTACGACAACAATGGAGCTATTACACAAGCAAAGGAACCAAGGTCTCATCAGCGATCCAAACACGTGCTTCGCCTCTATCATTTGATCAGAGAGATTAAAAGTAGGAATGATCTACAAATTGAGAAAATTCCCACTGAAAGGAATTTAGCGGATCCTTTAACTAAGGCCTTGTCTCAAAGCAAGTTTGAGAGTCATGTTAGAGCCTAGGGTATTGGATACCGTAGCGATTGGCATTAGGCCAAGTGGGAGTTTGTTAGTAATATGAGAGAAGTGTCCTAAGGCAACCGCCTTATGATTGTAATCATTTACTTTGATAAATGAATATTCACTATTTGAGTATACATGTTCGTGTATTTGATTGAGATCTTAAACTCATTTACTGAATGCCCACAATACAATTCACAGCATGAGAGAATTTGTGATGAATTCACAACTAGTGATTATCTCTACATGTGCAATTGTGAAGTATTGAAATTGTCCCTAGTCGATGAATTGATAAAAATGGACACTATCAATTTTGTGGAGACTAGCATGGGTTATTCTCTAATCAGCTGATTCTCACTGGCTGGTGACATTGGGATGTCCGGAGATAAACATGAATGCTAGTTAAGGGAACTAGTTCATTGGAGTGACTAGCTGTAAAACTTCATATGGTAATCTACACATAAATATGTCAATGAAGTTCTTACTGCAGCTTAAGTGCGATGTTCCTTTGACTTGCGGTGTTCAAGTCATCTTGGTCATGAAGACTTATACTTTGACATCTTAAGCAAGCATCTCCAAGGAGGTGTGGACCCAGGATGATTGGGTATAAGCCGAAGTGCACGAAGATGTTTGAACAGCCTACAAAGGATTCACCACTCCTTGCGAGGAGATGTATACCCAAGGCCTATCGTCGGATTTTTACTCGAAGCCTCTGGCCAGAGCATCACATGTTCCGAGTATGAATCTCTCAAAAACATGAGAGTAATTAGAATCCGTTGGACGAGAAAGACACTACTTGGGCTAGGTGTGACGTAGTCAGCCTAGTGGGGACTGACACACATAGACCGTGTCCTGAACCAAGCGGGTATAAGATGGTGAAGGGAATGAGGCACGATTCATTAAAGCTGCTGAAGGGTTTTAGAATTATTTCTGAGGTCAACCATTGATCTTTCGATTAATTGGGGATCATGATGTACTACTAGGTGCCACTCATGATCGTTCTATAATTGGTTAATTATAGACGGCCAACATAAATCGAAAGCCTATTTAGTCACACGCACTACGAGTAATCCGAGGGATTTAAAACGAGTTGAAAATTAGATTTTCCGATCAAGAGAAATAAGTCGAATCTAAATTTTCAGAGATGCATCGGAAGCATAAAATGGCTAAGTCTTTTGAAGACTTATTGGACGAATTAAATGAGTTTAATTCGTATGGTTTGGGCTTGGATTTGGCCGGCCAAAGAGGGTCCCCACCCTCTTTTTATAAAGAAATTTCTTTCCATAATAAAAGGGGAGACATGGTTGTTTTTATTATAAATTAAGTTATAATAAAAACTTGGCATAACGGAAAAATTTTATAGAAAAATTTATAAGATAAATTTCTTATGAAAAATTTATTCCTTTAAGAGGAGACTTGGCGATTAAGAGGCTATTATATAAAGGTACCAAGGCAAGGCTTGGAAATTTTAATCCAAGAGATCAAGGATTCTTGCCTAGCCTCTCTCCCTCTCCTTCTCTCCCTCTCCCTCTTCTAGTGCTGCCGGCCCTAGAGCCCTCCCCCTTTACCGTGAGCTTCCACCACCAAGAAGAAGCCGAAGAAGAAGAAGAAGCGGGCGCGACTCCTTCCTTCCTCCCAGAATCTTGATTCCGTTCTTCGTTTGGTGGTTAGTCTTCCAATCTCTCTCTTGGTATTCTTGTCGTGCTTTTGGAGAATCTAGTAGTTCTTGTCGGCACGAAACTCGTGGCATTGCGAAGTCATCCCGAAGAAAACTCGGCGTGGACGCGAATAGAGGCGGAGCTTCCAAGGGACGCTACGGTTGGATCTCGTCCCTTTCTACGAGTTACGCGAGGTATTAAGTAAATTAGTTTACTTTTTGCAAAATTTTAAATGTATGATCATGTCTCCACAACATAAGGTTGCATGCTAGATACGTGGTTAAAATAATTTAAGAAATTATTTATGCTAAACCTTCCGCTGCACGTAATTAAATTTTAAAATTACGAACCTGTATCCATATCAACATGCACCCGGTCCCAACACTGGGCATCGGCTGTACCACAGGGTATTAATGTTTTGGATACTTGGTCGGGTGCGTATGTCCCAGACTAAGCCTAAGTACCCCAGGCATCGGCTGTACCGCAGGGTATTAGGGTTTTGGTTACTTGGTCGGGCGCGTATGTCCCACACCAAGCCTAAGTATGGTTACTTGGTCAGGCGCGTATGTCCCAGACCAAGCCTAAGTACCCCGGGCATCGGCTGTACCACAGGGTATTAGGGTTTTGGTTAGTTGGTCGGGTGTGTATGTCCCAGACCAAGCCTAAGTATGGTTACTTAGTTGGGCGCGTATGTCCCAGACCAAGCCTAAGTACCCTGGGCGTCGCCTGTACCGCACGGTATTAGGGTTTTGGTTACTTAGTCAGGCGTGCATGTCCCAGACCAAGCCTAAGTACCCCAGGCGTTGGCTGTACCGTAGGATATTAGGGGTTTGGTTACTTGGTCGGACGCGTATGTCCCAGATCAAACCTATGTACCCCGGGCGTCACTGTACCACAGGGAATTAGGGTTTTGGTTACTTGGTTGGGTGTGTATGCCCACGACCAAGCCTAATTACCCCGGGCGTCGGCTGTACCGCAGTGTATTAGGGTTTTGGATACTTGGTCTGGCGCGTATGTCCCAGACCAAGCCTAAGTACCCCAGGCGTCGGCTGTACCGCAGGGTATTAGGATTTTGGTTACTTGGTGGGGCGCGTATGTCCCAGACCAAGCCTAAGTACCTCGGGCGTCGGTTGTACCGCAGGGTATTAGTGTTTTGGTTACTTGGTCGGGCGCGCATGTTCCAGACCAAGCATATGTACCCCGGGCGTCGGCTGTACCGCAGGGTATTAGGGTTTTGGTTACTTGGTCGGGCGCGCATGTCCCAGACCAAGCCTAAGTACCTTGGGCGTCGGCTGTATTGCAGGGTATTAGGGTTTTGGTTACTTGGTCGGGCGCGTATGTCCACGACCAAGCCTAGTTACCCCGGGCGTCGGCTGTACCGCAGGGTATTAGGGTTTTGAATACTTGGTCGGGCGCGTATGTCCCAGACCAAGCCTAAGTACCCCAGGTGTCGGCTGTACCGCAGGGTATTAGTTACTTGGTCGGGTGCGTATGTCCCAGACCAAGCCTAAGTATGATTACTTGGTCGGGCGCGTATGTTCCAGACAAAGCCTAATTATCCCGGGCGCCAGCTGTACCGCAAGGGATTAGGGTTTTGGTTACTTGGTCGGGCACGTATATCCACGACCAAGCCTAATTACCTCGAGCGTCGGCTGTACCGCAGGGTATTAGGGTTTTGGATACTTGGTCGGGCGTGTATGTCCCAGACCAAGCTTAAGTACCCAAGGCGTCGGCTGTACCGCAGGGTATTAGGGTTTTGGTTACTTGGTCGAGCGCGTATGTCCCAGACCAAGCCTAAGTATGGTTACTTGGTCGGGCGCGTATGCCCCAAACCAATCCTAAGTACCCCGGGCGTCGGCTGTACCGCAGGGTATTAGGGTTTTGGTTACTTGGTCACGCATGATCATTTTGAAGGAAGCATTTCCTTTTATTGCTCAAATTGGCTGCGAGAGCACAAAGAGACACAGACAGATGTTCTAAATAAATTGTAAATCTTACCAAGACCAGAAGGGTTCGAGACCCCAGCTTGTGCAGGACCTCAATTAGTCTTCTAGGCCCTTCACGCTCTTTCGAGACTCCGTTCTGACCTCTCCGCTGTAGCATCACCTAGATACCAGCTGGTCTCCTCGGACTTCCACCACCCGGTCGCCCACCGGGAACTTAATCTTCTGATGATAAACAGAGACCACAGCCTGGAAGGTGCTGAGCGCTGGGCGGCCCAGGATGACATTGTAGGAGGAGGGCGCGTCCACGATTAAGAAAGGAGTCCTCCGAGTTCTTTCGTGCATGTCGCTGCCCAACGAGAGTGACAAGGTAATTTGACCCAGCGGCTGTACTCGATACCCCGTGAAGCCAAACAGTGGGGTCGAGACCGGGTGCAGTTCATCCTCGTCTATCTGCATTTGTTCCCAAGATGCCTTGTACATAATGTTCACGGAACTCCCCGTGTCCATAAAAATTCGCTTCACCTCATAATTGGCAATACGGGCCACGATCACTATAGAGTCCTCATGGGGAGCTTCCACTTCTTCAAGGTCGGATGACCCAAACGAGATTGTAGGGCCTAGCCCCTAGCTTTGACTTGTCCCGATGGAGTAGTTCTCCAACTGCCGAGAGTATGATTTCCTGGCCCGATTAGAATCCCCCCCGGTGGGTTCTCCGGAGATGACCCCTACATGGCCCGAAGGAGGACCACGCACAGGGGCTTTTCCTTTTTGAGAGTCTCTCTCTAAGGAGAGGGATCTTCGGGGTGCGGGCCCCGACGCCTACCTCTCGATCTTGATCGGGACTTAGATCGGACCTCATTTTCCCTGGCGGGCCATCGCCGAGGGGAAAAGCTTCGCCTTGGCGATCTTTAGTGATACCCCGACCTATTCCATTTTCGTTGAGGTTTAGCATCTGCCTCCTCACTGAACTTCTTCTTCAAGGCGTGACACTCCTCCGTGGAATGAGTCGAGTTGCCATGATAATTGCAATACTTCGGCAATGACTCCGGCTGCTCGGTGTCCACTATCTCCACCAGCCGACGCCTACCAGTCCACCGGTCCCTTCTAGGGGGAAGGTCTTTACCTCGTGCCGGAGATGGGGGCTCCCTTCTGTCTGATCAAGGGGCCGTCGGAGGAGGGGCTCCGACGGGTCCTTACGCCGGGCGTACTGTACTTCTTCTACATTGACATGCTTAACGGAATGCCCCAGCAAATCATCGAAGCTGGCGGGGGGCTTCCTCACCAAGGACCGGAAGAAATCCCACTCAACGAGCCCTTGGGTGCAAGCACTTACGAGTATCTCTGATGTCGTGCTAGGCACGTCCTGCGCCACCCGGTTGAACCTCTGGATGTACTCCTTGAGCGGTTCCTTAGGCTTCTGCTTGAGAGCAAACAGGTTAAGTGTCATCTTCTGGTAGCGACGGCTACTCGTGAAATGGTGGAGGAAAGCTATCTTGAACTCCGTGAAGGAGTTGATGGAACCTTGTGGCAGCCTCTGGAACCACCAGTGGGCTGCTCCGGACAAAGTGTTTAAGAACACCCGACACTTCATACCGTCAGTATATTGGTGCAGGAGTGCCGCATTCTTGAATTTACAGACGTAATCCTTCGGATCTGACTTCCCATCATACTCAGGGATTCCGGGCCTCCGGAACTGCTTTAGCATGGGATCTTCTACAATCTCGGACGAGAAGGGGGTAGAGGGAGCCTTATGGGAGGTCTTGGGTTAATCCCTCTTCCCCGGTCCTTCTTCATGCCTCTGAGCGCTGGAGGCCACCGAGTGGGCCTTCTCCACGTATCCAGGGGATTCTCTTTGAAGGCCTTGGGTTGCCCCGTCCTGCCGCCCCACAAGGGTGACGGATCTCCGGGAATGCGAGGGGGAGACTCTGGGGATCTCCTCCCTCGCCGGACCCCCCGGTTGCAGGACAGCCTGCTCGACTTGGTGCTGCTCCAGGGATTCCTTAATGGCGTTAGCCACCAGGCGGTCAAGTTCCTCTCTAGTGAGGGTAAGAGGTTGTCCCTCCGATCTTGCCATCGGTGCTCCTTTAGGTGCTTCGCTAGTTTCCCACAGACGGCGCCAAATTTATTCCGGAAGGAGTCATCGACGATGAAGGAGTCACCGAGGTTCTGCCCATGTGGAAGTTGGTACACCAAGGAGGAACTTGGGGTCCTGCGAAGTTAACACAAGCGTTAGGGGACACACTGGCAGGGGTCCGACGGAGTCCACTCGGACGCTCAAGTTAGTAGGTCGTCCGAAGAGTAATGGCAGTGAGAAAGAAAAATAGTATGTAGAACGAGAGATCGTAACCCCTTTACCAGGGGGGTTGGACTACCTTTTATACCGATGACGACGAGATAGACGTGCCCCCCGATCGGTGCCGCATCTCCCGCACTTAAGCCACGTCTCCCTCCTTGTTCGGTGGTCATTGGATATCTTTTGAAAAGGTCTGCTCCATTATCGGCTTCGACCCATTGCGAGATTCAGGGGTCGCGAAGACCTTTTATGACGGGGGTGCTTATCTAAACCTCGAGGGAGGTTAGCGTCTGAGGTCGAGTACTGCGGGGACTCCACCCCCTGAGGAGAGCTCGGGGTTTTCACATGCCATGACTCCCGAGGTGCTCTCGGGGCCTAACCTCCCGGAGTGCTCCCGAGAGGGATTTCCAGCTGCCCTTCCAGGGTGCGTCGCCCTCGGGGATTCCTGGGACCCTAGACGGAGGGTTGTCTCAACTTACCGCTGTTGTGTTGGGCAGATTCTTCAACCTTCATCCTGGCCAGGGCTCGTCCTGTTGGGACCGGGTGCATGTCGACAAGGATACGGGTTCGTAAAATTTTAAATTTTTACGTGCAGCGGAAGAATTAGCATAAAATAATTTCTTAAATTATTTTAACCTCGTATCTAGCATGCAACCTTATGGTGTGTGGACATAATCATAAAATAAAACTTTGCGGAAAAAGTAAACTAATTTACTAAGTACCTCTCGTAACTCGAAGTAAGGGACGAGATCCAACCGTAGCATCCCTTGGAAGCTCCGCCTCTATTCGCGTCCATGCCGAGTTCTCTTCGGGATGACTTCGCAAAGTCACGAGTTTTGTGCCGACGAGAACTACTAGATTCTCGGAAGGCACAACTAGAAGAACAAGAGAAAAGATAGGAAACTAACCAACGAAGTAACGGAATCGAATTCCGAGAAGAGAGGAGTCGCTATCCGCTTCTTCTTCTTCTTGTTCGGGTTCTTCTTCTTCTTGAAGCTCATGGCAACACCTTCTAAGGGAGGAGTTGAGCCGGCCCTAGATCGAGGATGAAGCTTCAAGGTGCGCCGGCCCTAATTCCTCTATGGTGGGCGCCGGCCCTAATGGGAAGAAGGGAGAAGGAGAAGAGAAGAGAAGAGAGAGAGGGAGAGCTCTTCACAACTTGATTAGTTGATTGATTAGGAATAAGGGCTTGCCTTTGGTTCCTTTGTATAGTAGCAACTCCTTTGCTAAGTCTCCCTCTTAACCAAATTACGGAATTAACGGAATTAGTTATAAGAAATTTATCTTATAAATTCTCTTATTAATTATTCCGTTTAAGCCGAGTCTTATTATAACTAATTTATAATAAAACAAATTCTTCTTCTCTTTAAATTATGGAATAAATTTTATAAGCAATTTATAAACTTTCTTATTATGAAAAAATCAATTCATAATTGATTTTATAAAATTAAAATAAACCAATTCATGGATTATTTTAATCTTCCATAAAAGGAATAAATTTCTATAAATTTATTTATATAAATTTCTTTATACAAATTTATTTATCCATAATTTATAAAACAAATCGCGCTAGATTTATTTTATTAATTAAACCAATTAAATTGGTTTTTCTCCCTTTAATGGCCGACCACCCAAGGAGGGTTAACACCCTCTTTGGTCGGCCAAAATCGACCCGAACGGATCACGAATTAAACTCATTTAATTCGCCCAAAAAGCCTTCAAAAGACTTAGCCATTTTTAGTTTCCATTGCGCCTCTGATTAACTCAGAATCGACTTATTTCTCTTGATCAAAAAATCTAATTTTCAACTCGTTTTAAATCCCTCGGATTACTCGTAGTGCGTGTGACTAAATAGGCTTTCGATTTATGTTGGCCGTCTATAATTAACTAATTATAGAACGGTCATGAGTGGAACCTAGTAGTACATCATGACCCCCAATTAATTGAAAGATCAACGGTTTGACCTCAGAAGAAATTATTCTGAAACCCTTCAGCAGCTCTAATGAATCGTACCTCATTCCCTTCACCACCTTATACCCACTTGGTTCAGGACATGGTCTGTTTGTGTCAGTCCCCACTAGACTGACTACGTCACACCTAGCCCAAGTAATTTCTTTCTCGTCCTTTGGATTTCTAATTACTCTCATGTATTTAGGAGACTTGCACTCTTAACATGATATACTCTGGCCAGAGGTTTTGAGTAACAATCCGACGATAGGCCTGGGTATACATCTCCTCGCAAGGAGTGGTGAATCCTTTGTAGGCTGTTCAAACATCTTCGGGCACTTCGGCTTATACCCAATCATCCTGGGTCCACACCTCCTTGGAGATGCTTGCTTAAGATGTTAAAGTATAAGTCTCCATGACCAAGATGACTTGAACACTGCAAGTCAAAGGAACATCGCACTTAAGCCGCAGTAAGAACTTCATTAACATTTCTATAGATAGATTCCATATGAAGTCTTACAGCTAGTCACTCCAATGAACTAGTTCCCTTAACTAGCATCCATGTTTATCTCCGAACATCCCAATGTCACCAGCCAATGAGAATCAGCTGATTAGAGAATAACCCATGCTAGTCTCAACAGAATTGATAGTGTCCGTTTTTATCAATTCATCGACTAGGGATATTTTCAATACTTCACATTTGCACATTTAGAGATAATCACTAGTTGTGATCCTATCACAAATTCTCTTATGCTGTGAGTTGTATTGCGGATATTCAGTAGATGAGTTTAAGATCCCAATCAAATACACAAGTATGTATACTCAAATAGTGAATTATCATTTAATATAAATGTTTTACAATCATAAGGCGATTGCCTTAGGACACTTCTCTCATATCACTAACACGCCCAACCCTATCAGTGACGAAATAGGCAATGTTCCGTCGCTAATAGTGACAGAACAATGGCTTCCCGTCGCTATCGATCTGACCAAAAAATGGATTGTTAGTCACCAAATTAACGACGGAACATTGACTTCCTGTCGCTATCGCCCAGCCAATAAAAACCTTTCTGATTACCTCATATTGACTGATACACGGATTTCCGTGGCCTTCATTCACGTAGGATAAGTCGTGGTCAAATGACTGACGTGGACCTACTGAAGGACACCGGGTAACGAGTTTTCTAAGGGCAGTAGAGTGTTCGTAGAACCCTCTATACAGTCGATCGACCAACGCCTCCGTCGGGTCGATCGGACAACAACCCCAATCAGTTGAGTGGCCCGTAGCCCTATAACAACCGATCGGCTAATGCATCCATCCAGCTGATCATCTAACCCTTTGCCTGGCCGATTGGACAACAACCCCAATCAGCTAAGTGGCCCGTAGCCCTATAACAGCCGATTGGCTAACGCCTCCATCCGGCTGATTGACTAATCGTCCATCCGTCCAATTGGTCAGCAACCTTATATAGCCACTTGCCTATTATCCTTCATGGTCGATTGACCCAATCTTCCATATGTGTGAATCACTTCACATATGAAGCTTTTCTCTCCTGGGCTTTAACCTAACCCTCCTACTGGGCCAAATTGGGTCACGCCCTTTGGGATTCTTTATTGGGCCCCCAGGGAATCATCACTTCTGTCATCTTGATTAAGACTAGGATGCAGTATCTGATCGGTTCGTTTGACCGATCAGGCTAGTATCTGATCGGTTTGTTGACCGATCAGGCAAGCATCTGATCAGTCTGTTGACCGATTAGGAAGTGTTTCAGCTACATTCCAGTCCTGTTCTTTAGTAAGTTTTGTTTCAGACTTTTCAATTCTGCAAATTAGCTACAAATTTCCTACATTCAATTTTAGTCCTTGAAATTTAATCTGATTGCTTAGTTTTTCAAATAGGATATGTTTAGTTTTTGCAATTTCCTAGTTAGTTTCAGATATCAGCTGAGTTTATTTTGTTTCTACTGCAATTACATTCATTACCGCAAAACAAAACCCCCATCTTACTTGAAAACCCAAAACATAAAAGGACAAATTCAAGCTTGAACTAAGCATTCTTAACTAGTCATTGGAAAAATACGACTTGAGGCCCCTATACTACACTTAGATTTGTGAGCTAAGGGTTTTCAATTTATAAATTCAAATTTGAGGCTCATCGTGACACCGTTGTGGGTTCCATCAGTGAGTCAGGATGATGATGCCCTCTAGATGAGCTCAAAAGGTTCATCATGCTAAACCTTGCAGGTGGATTTGATCCGGCACGTTGATAAGGTTGAATGGTACTAATCAAGGATCCAGAAGTTAATTAATTTAAATTGTCAGTAATTTAATTAATTAAAGGGCATACGAGATCTTAAACACGGGGGGATTGACGACTCGTAATATGTGAAGCCCATATGAAAATATGGGTGTTGGTGAGGAAGTTCAATTAAGATCCTTTAGTGGAATGGATCTTAATTAATGGATCGGGTTTAGATCCATTATTGGGCCAAGAACCAACTCCTCCTCTTGGTCCCTAACTTAGCCCTATAAATATCCTATGAGATCAAGAAACCAAGAGCTAATCAATCCAAGAACCAACACCCAAAATGTCTCTCCTTTTCTCTCCTTCTCTCCTTCTCTCCTAGGGCTCGGCGGCGCACCAAGAAGAAGAGGAGAGACTCCTCGGTTCATCTTCCCTTCTCTACCAAGCTTCGGTGGGAGATCACAGAGATAAGGGAGGGTTGTCCTCTCCCTTTTGTGGTGCTCGGCGGTGGTGGAGAGGCGGCCGACGGCTGGAAGAAGGTGGCGCAAGCAAACCTTGCGGCAGCAAAGCAAGGTTGAGGGAGAAGGGATTGCGGGCTAGTTTGGGCAAAGGAAAAGGATCTCTATTTCCTTCTTCTTCTTCTTCACCTTCCTCTCGAGGTGCGCTGCTGGTCCGGAGGGCTTGGAGTCGGCTGACTGCCTTGCACAGCCACCGGAAGCGATCTCCACTCCGGACCAATAAGAAGGAAGAAAGGGGGCAGCCGATTGCAAGGAAGAAAGCACGGCAAAGAACACCAAGTTCATAGGCGTCTGAGGGGGGAACGCTAACCCGTTGCATTTACAGATCGAGAACTAGCCCCTACGCGCAAGTACCTTACGAAAAATTAACAAAATTAATTGATTCGCCCCCTTCGTTCCGCACGGACAAAAAATATATATTATTAAACAGCTAGAAAAATTCGAGATACAAAAATGGTAGGTGCAACACGGGGACTTCCCAGGGGGTCACCCATCCTAGAACTGCTCTCGCCCAAGCACGATTAACTTCGGAGTTCTAATGGGATCCGATGCATTAGTGCAGGTATGATCGCACCCATCCTCCCCACCACACGCTCCTTATTCATCCCGCCAACGGCTACGGCGACGACGACCGACGGAATATATTCCACCCCCTCCGCGCCCCACGTCTCCGTGCCCTACACAGCGACCGCCAGAATTCGAAGTCAAGAAAAATCAAAGACTAGCGCCACAGACGACTGACTGCCTTGCACGGCCAGCGGAAGCGATCTCCACTCCGGACCGATATGAAGGAAGACAGGGGGCGGCCAATTGCCAGGAAGAAAGCACGGAAAAGAACACCAAGTTCTTAGGCACCTGAGGGGGGAACGTTAACCCGTTGCATTTACAGATCGAGAACCAGCCCCTACATGCATGTGCCTTTCGAAAAAATTAACAAAATTAATTGGTTCGCCCCATTCGTTCCTGATGGACAAAAAATATATATTATTAAACAGCTAAAAAAATTCGAGATACAAAATGGGTAGGTGCAACACGAGGAGTTCCCCTGGGGTCACGTATCCTAGAACTGCTCTCGCCCAAGCACGCTTAAATTCGAAGTTCTGATGGGATTCGGTGCATTAGTGCTGGTATGATCGCACCCATCCTCCCCACCACACGCTCCCTATTTATCCCGCCAACGGCTATGGCGATGGCGATCGATGGACCCCCTCCGCGCCCCCCGTCTCCGTACCCTAGGCAGTGACCGACGGAATTCGAATCCAAGAAAAATCAAAGACTAGCGCCGTTGACGGTAGACTGCCTTGCACGGCCACCGGAAACGATCTCCACTCCAGACCGATAAGAAGGATGATAGGGGGCGGCCGATTGCTAGGAAGAAAGCGCGGAAAGGAAAACCAAGTTCATAGGCGCCTGAGGGGGGAACGCTAACCCGTTGCATTTACAGATCGAGAACTAGCCCCTACGCGCAAGTGCCTTTCAAAAAAATTAACAAAATTAATTGATTCGACCCCTTCGTTCCGCACGGACAAAAAATATATATTATTAAACAGGTAAAAAAATTCGTGAAAAGGGTAGGTGCAACACGAGGACTTCCCAGGGGGTCACCCATCCTAGTACTGCACTCGCCCAAGCAGACTTAGCTTCAGAGTTCTGATGGGATCCGGTGCATTAGTGCAGGTATGATTGCACCCATTCTCCCCACCACACACTCCCTATTTATCCCGCCAACGGCTACGGCGACGGTGACCAACAGAATATATTCCACCCCGTCCACACCCCCCGTCTCCGTACCCTACGTAGCGACCGACGGAATTTGAAGGCAACGACGACGGCGACCGATGAACCCCCTGATAATTACCATTTTATTGATAAATTTAACCTCTCAAATACATATTTTGATCCACTATTATATGCTTGTGTTTGCATTTATATAAGGTTTCATGAATTACCTCTATTTTGGCTTAAGTTTCAATTCTTTCTATATTTGAGATGTTTTGGTACTAAAATTGAATATCATTTTGTAGGCTTCAAATGATCATGAACCTATATCAGATTGGGTCAAACTTGAATCAGAATTGAGTCCGGATCAAAGTGATCAAGCATCGGTTTAATATGGGTTGTCCGATCGAAGAACGACTAGATCTAAGCCATCGGTCAACTTCTGGTCAATCCGTGTTCAAGATAGAGTCAATCATGACCATAGATCAAGATCTGAAAATTTCATCCAAATCAGAAGCAATCTGACCGTTGGATCACACTCCAGATGATCTAGACCATTCATTCAAGAGAAGGGAAGATCTGAGCCATCCGCCGCAGATCTGATTGATCCGAGCTAAGGAGCAGTAGATCAGAGCCACAGATCAAGATCTGTAAGGTTTGGTTCAGATCTGACTTGATCTGACCGTTGGATTGGATCAGAACAATCACAGTCGTCCATGTTTTCAAATGGAAATTTAAATCAAAACTTCTCCACGCTTCGTCGGTGTCGCGAATTCTCTGCTCTAGTTCTTCGTTTTTCTTCTTCGTTTTTCTTCATTGTTGGAAGCGGCCACTTCAGATCTAGTATCATCCCAAGATTTCGGAGCATCAAGGTCAAATTCTCACGAAGTTTGCAAGTAAATTTCAGATCGGAAAGCTCGAGTGAGGGTTTCATCGCTGAGCTGCTTCATCCGATCACTTCCTGCGTCATTTGTGAATATTCATCAATCGGAGCATATCAGAGGGGTTCGCTGAGATGTTCTGAGTTCCTGAATCACAAGCGCACTCAGAGGGGTTCTCTGAAGGAAGAAATCGGAGGAGTTTCCTGATCACGCATCAAACTGAGCAGATGGATCGCGTGAATTGAATTTTGTTTGGTTTGCCAAGCTAGAGGGTTTCTAGCTGCATCTTGTGTGATGACAAGATGGAATCATTGGTGAAAAACTTGATCCGAAGCTTAGATTTAGTTTCTGAATTCTTTCCTTTCGCTGTTCCTTTCTATTTCTGTTAGTTTCAGTCATTTTTCAATCACTAATCAGTCTGATCGATCGATCTAGTTAGCTACTGATCGGTGCCCAGTCCGATTAGGCATGTACCTGATCGGTCCGACGACCGATCAGGAAACGTTGGTTACGAATTAGCTCTGTTTAAAGCTTGACCTGTTTCGGCCCTTGTTAGTTTGTTGTTTAGCAACAAGCTAAGTGCATTCAATTCAATTTGCTTAGTTACAGCTTCGTTGCACTCAATTTTAATCTTGAATTGCAATTCCATAATTTCATTTGAATTGTTTGTCTTGGCCAAGTTACGTTTTACAAGTCAATCGTTTAATTTCTGCTTAAGTCAATTTCCTTTCAGACTATGCTATCATTCTTATTTGCAAAACAAAATCCCGTTCCAATTCGAAAACCCCAAAACATTTAATGACTAACGAATTCAAGCATGATTCAAACACTCACAACTAGTCCGTGGAAAAATACGACCTGATGCCCCTATTCTACATTTAATCTTGTTAGCCAAGGGTTTTCAGTTTATAAATATCTAAATTTGAGGCTCAGTTGTGACACTAGTACTGGGCACCATCACCCCCTCCGCGCCCCACGTCTCCGTACCCTACGCAGCGACCGACGGAATTCGAAGGCAAGAAAAATCAAAGACTAGTGCCGCAGACGGCTGACTGCCTTGCACGACCACCGAAAGCGATCTCCACTCCGGACCGATAAGAAGGAAGACATGGGGCGGCCGAATGCTAGGAAGAAAGCACGGAAAGGAACACCAAGTTCATAGCCACCTGAGGGGGGAACGGTAACCCGTTGCATTTACAGATCGAGAACTAGCCCCCACGCGCAAGTGCCTTTCGAAAAAATTAACAAAATTAATTGATTCACCCCCTTCGTTCTGCACGGACAAAAAATATATATTATTAAACAGCTAAAAAAATTCGAGATACAAAAAGGGTAGGTGCAAAACGAGGACTTCCCAGGGGGTCACCAATCCTAGTACTGCTCTCGCCCAAGCACACTTAACTTCGGAGTTCTGATGGGATCCAGCGCATTAGTGCTGGTATGATCACACCCATCCTCCCCACCACACGCTCCCTATTTATCCCGCCAACGGCTACGGCGACGGCGACCGACGGACCCCCTCCACGCCCCCCGTCTCCGTACCCTACGCAGCGACCGACGGAATTTGAAGGCAAGAAAAATCAAAGACTAGCGCCGCAGATGGTTGACTACCTTGCACGGCCACTGGAAGCGATCTCCAATCCGGACTGATAAGAAGGAAGACAGGGGGTGGTCGATTGCCAGGAAGAAAGCATGGAAAGGAACATCAAGTTCATAGGCGCCTGAGGGGGGAACGCTAACCCATTGCATTTACCGATCGAGAACTAGCCCCCACGCGCAAGTGCCTTTTGAAAAAATTAACAAAATTAATTGATTCTTCCCCTTCGTTCCACACGGATAAAAAATTTATATTATTAAATAGCTAAAAAAATTTGAGATACAAAAAGGGTAGGTGCAACACGAGTGCTTCCCAGGGGGTCACCCATCCTAGTACTGCTCTCGCCCAAGCACGCTTAACTTCGAAATTCTGATGGGATCCGGTGCATTAGTGCTGATCGAACCCATCCACCCCACCACACGCTCGCTATATATCCCGCCAACGGCTTGTTGGGTTCTCCCGTGTCAGAAACATAAAAACACAGCGGAAACAATGTTCATCTATCTAATAGATTTATCTATAGTGTATACCTTTGGAGCGTGCCCTTTGCTTATCCCGCTCGTCCAAGATGCGCCGGATCTCTTTCACTTTCATGTGGCCGTGCCTCTATTCGTATCCACACGGACACAATCTCTCAACTTCGGGAAGAACTACCTTAGTTGTGCTAGCAACATGAGGTAGTTCACAAGAACACCAAGAACCCTACAATAGGGTCTCGGCCAAAAGAGGAAGATGAGGGAGGGAAGAAGAAAAGGGAAGGAGAGAACATCCAAAGTCACAAGGCCCTCTTTTATAATCATCCCATGAATATGAAGAGGTTTGTGTCTCTTTGGCTTCCTTCATTAATACCAATAAAGAGCACATTTTTTCATGTGGCTCTTTATCTTTTCCCATGCAAGAAAAGAATCTTTTCTTTTTCTCTTCATTAAACACTTTAATGAATTTCCCTTGTGATCCTGGCTAGGCCTCTTGGGCTTCTGACTAGGTCTCCCGAGTGCCGAGCTCCCGACCCAGTCTGCCGAGCTCCGACCCAGTCTGCCGAGTGCTGAGCTCCCGACCCGCCTGCCGAGCTCCCAGCTCAGTCTGCCGAGTGTCGAGCTCCCGACTCAGCCTACCAAGCTCCTAGCTCAGTCTGCCGAGTGTCGAGCTCCCGACTCAGTCTGCTGAGCTCCCAGCTCAGTCTGTTGAGTGTCGAGCTCCCGACTCAGTCTACTGAGCTCCTAGCTCAGTCTGCTGAGTGTCGAGCTCCCGACTCAGTCTGTTGAGCTCCTAGCTCAGTCTGCCGAGTGCCAAGCTCCCGACCTGCGCTCCCGAGTTCCTAACTCAAGCTCCGGAACTGACCTCTCGAGTTCCTAACTCGGGCTTAGATCTTCCGAGTTCCCAACTCAGATTTCTCGAAGCATCATGTCCTCAGTGTGTGACCCTATAGGTTCTCGTGATGTTCGTAATGCTCCTAAACCCTTTAGACACATAAGCAATGAGCGTCATCTAGCAATGCATCATTGCTACCCAAGTAACAAGAAAAGTCGAGATCCGACTTAACCTCCGTGACTATGATAATGTATGACCTTGTCCTTCTATCCTTGATATCTAGATTGACCAATGAGGCATAGACCGTGTCATCCTCAATCAATCTTGTGTTTCTTGATACCCGAGTAGACTCACTCAAATAAATGAGCTCAATATCTCATATTGCCTCATTTGAGCATGACCATGCATTTCAGTAGTCCTACTCAATCAAGGGGCCCATAGATATCACTCCCGTCATATGGTAGGGATAGATCCCATCTACATCACTCACATCCCTCCGCATAATTCATTACATACCCAGTGATTGCCTTTATAGTCCACCCCGTTACAGGTGACGTTTGACGATACCAAAGTACATAACTCCTTATGTAGGAAACCGTAGTGACTTCAGGTCTAAGGACTATTCATACTAATAGTCACATGAGAAAGTTTATGACACTCATATGACAATTTATGAAACTTTCTCATGGCGGGTCAATTCAGTAGGCATTCTCCAATGTATACCCATGTGTCAACTTGATATCATATATCCATGACTTGTGAGCTCAAGTCATCAGTTGACCTACATGCTAGTCTCCATGCATTAATATTGTCCTTGAATATTAATACTTAACTAGGAATAGTTTAGAGTAGTGTTCTCTACATTATCTCACTCTCGATACAACCTATCGATATAATGTAGATAAGAACCTACTACCCAAGGACATTATTATACTTAATTATTTGACATAAATACAAAGTAAATATAATAACCAAACATGCCTTTATTAATGATAGAATATGATACAAAATATCCCTAGTCAATCATCACATAATTGGCTCTAGAGCTCCTACTAACACGGCTACGCCCGCTACGGTGACGGTGACCGATGGACCCCCTCCGCGCCCCCCGTCTCCGTACACTATGCAGTGACCGACGAAATTCGAAGGCAAGAAAAATCAAAGGCTAGCGCCGCAGACGGCTGACTGCCTTGCACGGCCACCGGAAGCGATCTCCACTCCAGACCGATAAGAAGGAAGTCACGGGGCGGCCGATTGCCAGGAAGAAAGCACGGAAAGGAACACCAAGTTCATAGGCGCCTGAGGGGGAACGCTAACTGATAATTACCATTTTGTTAATCATTTTAGGCTCTCAAATTCATGTTTTGATCCCTTTTTATATGCTTAAGTTTGCATTTACATTAGGTTTCATGAATTATCTTTATTTTAGCTTTTGATTCAAATCTTTGTATATTTGAGATATTTTGGGCATTAAATTTGTATCTAATTTTGTAGGCTTCCAAGAATGATGGACCTAGATCAGATTGGATCAATCTTGAGTCAGAATTGGATCCGAATCAAATTGATGAAGCATCGGATTAATATGGGTCGTCCGATCAAGAAACGGCGTGATCTGAGCCATCTATCATCTGCTGACCAATCCGAGCTCAAGTTAGAGTTAATTTAGACCACAGATCAAGATTTGAAGATTTGGTCCCAATCAGAGGTCATCCAGCCGTTGGATCAAGATCAAGAGGTCAAAGTCGTCCATTCAAAGATCAGGGCAATCTGAGTCATCCGTTGTAGATCTAAACGATCCCAGCTGAGGAGGAGCAGATCCTGACCATTTATGGAGATCTGGAGAGTTTGGGCTGGATCCGAGTTAATCTGACCATCGGATGAGACAAGGAAGATCACAACCGTCCAATTTCAAATGAGATTAGTTAAATCAAAATTTCCTCCACCGCGCTCGTTGTCGTCGCCAGATCGCATGCTTTCTTCTCTGTTCTTCGTTTCTTCATTGTTTTGTTCCTAGTTTTCTTCTCCGATCGCGCGGCCAACATCAAGTCTGAGTTTGTTTTCAAGGTTTCAGATCAATGAGGTAGATTTTCAGTTTAGTTTGTTACAATTTCGTCACTGAGAGGAGTTAAGGAGAGGGTTTCGCCGGAGCTCCGATCCACTGATCGCTTCCATCAGTTCGCGGTTGTCTTCATCGAGCGGAGAAATCAGAGTAGAAGGAGGGGTTCTCCGGAGGTTACTGATAGTATCTGAGCGAGATCGACACTCGGTGTACCAAGATGGAGGAGATCGCGGAGTTTCTCAGCTTCTGATCGATCACCGCGACCGGACAGAGATGCCTCTGATCGGTCTCCAATCCGATCAGAAGAAGACCTGATCGGTCCAGTGACCGATCAGGAAGACCAATGTGCGCAAGTCAATAGCAAACTGATCTTGGGAGTTCTTCTTCATTGGTTTTTGAGCTAGGGGGTTCATAGCTCATCTTTTGTGTGACGGCAAAGGGAAGTCTTGACGATAAACTGATTTGGTGTTCAATTAGGATAATTTTGGTTCCAAGCATTTATTTCTTTAAGTGGCTTAGCTTGTTTCCAACTACACCCAAGTCAAGTTCTTAAGCATTGTTTAGCTCTAGTTTTCATTACTCTGCAATTAGTTTACTGCAATTAATTCTCTGCAATTAGTTCTTTAATTTCAATTGCATCATTTGGTTTTAATTGCTCAGTTGTCAAATAGGTTAAGTTTAGTTTCTGCAACTCCCTAAGTCATTTCTGCTTAGTTAAGTCTATTTCATTCCGAATTGTGGTTTCATTCCTTATCGCAAAACCCCAATCTTATTTAAAAACCCAAAACATTTAACGAGAACAATTTCAATCTTGAATTAAACACTCTTAACTAGTCCTTGGAAAAAAACGACCTGAGGGCCCTGTACTACATTTTAATTTTGTGAGCTAAGTGTTTTTAGCTTATAAATATCTAAATTTGAGACTCATTCGTGACACTAGTTATTGGGTCCATCAAATTTTTGACGTCGTTGCTGGGGACACTAGTTAAATTTGTTTAATTTAAGCTTGTGCTTATCTTCATATTTTGTGAAATCATATTCTGTGCTTATTTTCATATCCTGTGATACCATTTCATTGGCTTTATTTTTCTATATATATTTGCTGCCAGTTTGTTTGTTTTATGACCAGGACTGCAGGTGGTGATATTGTGGAGTTTGATCTTGAGATAGAGAGAACATTCAGAGCTAGGAGAAATTAAGGAAGAGTTTCAGAAGCTACTAAAAAATATTCTTACTCATTCAAGCAATTCATGGTAGAATATCAGTATTTTCAGAATTGTCAACAGCAGTTTAAGAATTTTCAGCAACCCTATTCGCAATTTCAGCAGGATTTCCAGCAATCTAATCAACAATTTCAGCAAAACCAATCTTGGAATCAGCCAGAACAGCAGTTTCAGCAAAATTTTCAGAATTTTTAGCAACCATTTCTTCAGCAACCATTTCATCAAAACCAGCAAGTTTATCAAGATTTTCAGCAATTTCATTATGATCAGCAAGGTTTTCAACCTTCACAGCTCTCTCCTAATTTTCAGTAGAATTTTCAACCATTCCAGCCTTATCAACAATTTCAGCCCCAACATCAAAATTTTCAGAGCAATAATTTTCAGCAATTTCAACAACCCAATCAATCATTTTATCAGCCCCAACAACAGAATTTTCAAAATTCACAGCCTACTTATAATTGTCAGCAACCTAATGCTACATTTCAAGACCAACAAGAGTTCTATACCAATCAAGAAGACTATGAGGACTCTAGTGAGCTTAATGCACAGCAACAAATTCTTGAGGAGATAATGCAACAAATTCTTCAACAGCAACAAATTTTATTACAACAAGGCCAACAAAAGAATGTTTCCACTCTTCAAGACATCGAAAGACGCATTGAACAACTTGTAAATGGAATGAATAAAATGCAAACCCAAGGATCGGATCAATTACCATTTCAAGTAACTCCTAATCCTAAAGGAAATGTTAATGCCTTATCTTTGAGGAGTGGGGAAGTTATTTCAAGTCTAAACACTCAAGAGGCTGATTTTTCTGAAAAATTTTCAGCAACTCATTTACCATCTCAAAACAGCCCCGAAATGGTTTCTACATCAATTGAAAGTGACCCTAGTTCAAACCTAAGTCCTTCTTCTATTGATCTTGCAATTTTGATGGAAGAATAAGAAGAAATCAGTAAAATTAGGATACCTACAGCAGCTATACCTACCGAAATCCCTACTCAAGATTCAATTCCGAAAATTTCAGCTCAAGTGGAGGAACCAAGGGTCCCTTTACCCTTCCCACAACACCCCAGAGAGGATTCTTCTATCGTTAGCATGGGTATTTTAGATGAGGTTGTTGAGGCAGAGTTATTTGCTGAAAAAGTTTCACTTGATATTCAGAGAGGGTATTCTAGTTCAGATGAGGCAAAGGAGGTATTAGCTACAGAGGCAGCTGAGTTGGAGGTTGTATCTGATTCATTTGCAGTTGGAGATGATTCTTTAGGTGTAGGGGATTGCACTAAGCCCCAGGGATCACCTTTATTGATTGAGATGTTAGGAGCTTCAGAGGATAGGTTTGAGAGTGTAGGGGATTGCACTGAGCCCCAGGGACCACCCATACCTACTGAGCAGTCACAATTAGAGTTGAAATCATTGCGAGAACATTTAGAGTATGCTTATTTGCCAGAAAGTGTAGGGACTTGCATGGTGGAAGCAAGAACTCAAGAATCACCTCTTTTAGTTGTATGCCCACCAGAATCTAAACCTGAGGTGGAGCCTTTACCTGACCAGGAGGAGGCGATAGTTACATCTATCATTGTGGAACCTTCAGGTATTTTTCAGCACGACAAGGTAAGTATTTCTCCTGATTTTTCAGAAAAACTCATAGAGGTAGCTAAGGTTGATTTTATTGGCTGTGATACATTTATTGATACATCCTATGTAGAAATTGATTGTGAAAAATTCATAGATGTACCTGAGGTTGATTTTATTGGTTGTGATACATTTTTTGATATATTCTATGTAGAGGATAATTTTTCAGAAAAACTTATAAAGGTACCTAAGGTTGATTTTGTTGGAAGTGATGCATTTCTTGATACACCTTATGTAGAGACTGTTTGTGCAAATCTCATAGAGGTACCAAAGATTGATTTTATTGGTTGTGATGCATTTCCTGATACATCTTATGTAGAGACTGAGACTGATTGTGAAAAATCCATAGAGGTACCTAAAGTTCCTAAAGTTGATTTTATTGGTTGTGATGAATTTCTTGATACATTCTTTGTAGAGGATAATTTTTCAGAAAAAATCATAGAGGTACCTAAGATTGATTTTATTGGATGTGATGCATTTCTTGATACATTCTATGTAGAGATTGTTTATATTTCATTTCTTTCTTACCCTGTATGTGTGCTTATATGGTTTTGCAGAGTCCCGTAGGCTTCTGGAGTGGGTACTCCAATTAAATAGTCTCCAACCCCCCGGAAGGACTTCCAAAGAGCATATAGTGGGAGGGGTTTAATTTACTTTGACTTGTAGCTATTTACCCCAAGAATGGATTTTGAACCTTAATCGCCTCCGACCACTGGAACATACTTATGCAAAGTTGATTAAGGAGAGAGCAGTGTATTTTGATTTTGATCGTGTGAGGATAACTCTCCCTAGATGGATGCTCCGTGCCCTTTACCCAATTTGAAGGTGAGTTGTTTCTTCTTATACTCTCATTTCGTTGTAAATACCATTTTATGTTTTCTATGCAGTAAGTTTTTCTTTTACAATGAGTTCTTGCTAATAAATGCTTAGGTAGCATAGAATGAATAAAGATTCATTGTAGATATCATTTTCACCTTTTTGACACCTTGTTTCTTGCATAGTTAGGAATAAATGTATTACTCTAGATTTTCTCTATATTATTTTAGAGTCCCTTGAAAGCAAATTAAATTTGGTTGTTAAAACTTAGGATTTGAGCCAATGGATGAAAATTCTTGGATGCTTGAGTACTACTTAGTTATGGACTCTAGATTGATGACTTGAGATGAATTCTTTTTACCTACTGAGGATTATATTGGCCTAATTTTTGAGATACACACATGTGATTGTACTCTAGAACTTGCTTAGGTTCTTTCAAAATTATATGTTGGATCGAGAGAATACGATAGAGGGGGGGGTGAATATCGTAAAACACTTTTCGGATTTGAAATTAAGAGAATACACAGCGGAATTGAAAACACAACACAAGAACTCAAGCGATTTTACTTGGTTCGGAGTCGCGGTCGGCTCCTACTCCAAGGCCCATGGTCATTGATCGTTTACTGCGGGCAATTCTATATGTGCGCAAATGTTTACAGAAAAATATTACAGTTGAAGTACAGTAAACTGAAAATTAAGCTCTTCGTTACCGACGCTCGGTGTGGATCGAACTTCGGAGCAGAGGGTCGTCGTCGGCGCTTGAATCTCGAGATGGGAGGTTTCTGGAGCAGAGTGCTTGAGTCGAAGAGCGTATTGGCATTGGAATGATGTGTTCTGAAGCCTTGGGGGTCGAACCCCTTATATAGTGCACCTGGGGGCGCCCTGGATGTTAGGGGCGCCCTCCACGTGTCTCTCGATCCGCAAACCCTCATCCGCAACTCTGTCAGCCCTTATCCCTCCAGGATCGGGCTCAAGGTTTGACGGGGGCGCCCGGGAAGCAGGGGCACCCGGGTTGACTTGTTCAGCAGGCTTCTCGGCTGGATAACTTCTATCGCTTCGTTGGCTTGGACCCAGGGCACCCGAGGCATCCGGGGCGCCCGGGAGCACGAGGGCGCCCGGGAGCATGGGGGTGCCTAGCCCAGAGAGCTTCCGAAGCGTTTTCTTGCTTAACTCTTGTTTGGCTTTGACTTAGGGCGCCCGGGATCTCCCGGGCGCCCAACCCAGCTGCTGCCCCTCTCCTTTGGGGCGTTCTGAGCTGCAGAAACTCGTTCCTTCGGTCCTGCATCCAGGGTTAGTACCAAACAAAACAAAGCAAGCATGTTAGTGAATTTTACAGCCGTAGCTGTCTTGGTTCTGACTTTGGGTTTCCAAAATGGAACCCTAGGTCGAACTGACGCCTACTGTTCCCTCGACGGGGGACGCATCCTCACCTACTCCTCTCGGGAGAATTTACCTTTTCCCAACTGGCTCCTCCAGTTGGACTTTTGCCCGATGCTCCTGACCAGGTCTTCGTGCCCACCTTCCGAGCAGGTCTTTGGTGCCCAGCTCCTTGCCAGGGCTTCGTGCCTAGTCCTCGACCAGGACTTCGTTCCCACCTTCCGAGCAGGTCTTCGGTGCCCAGCTCCTTACCAGGGCTTCGTGCCCAGTCCTTGACCAGGACTTCGTGCCTAGTGTACCTAGGGCTTCTTTTCCTGTATACTTAGTGAACATGTAAGATCAACATAATATCTTAACTTTTGAACCCTTTGCCATTATCAAAACCCAGGCTCGACTTGGGTGCTGTCTGCACCAACAATCTCCCCCTTTTTGATTTATGGCAACCCGATTCAAAAAGTTATGTTAATCAAAACAAGTAAAATATTAGTTTGGTTTTCTCCCCCTTGAAGGAATCTCCCCCTTGGTTTTTCAAAGGTTCGTGGGATTTGAAAAAAAAAATTCTAAGTCTAAAGATGGAATTGATTATTCGACACTTAGAGCATTTTTCAAAAGATGTTTTATAAAACTTTTTCAAGGAAAGTTTTGGTCGGGCACTTTGGAAAACTTATACTTAGCAACTTAGAAATAACTTAGGCAATTTTCTAAACACCTTCTTGAGAAAAATTTTCAATCTCTTTTAGTATTTTAGAAGGTTTATACTTAGAAAATTTTCTCTTTGAGAAGTTTGAGAATGAGCATCTTAGGTCATAATTTTGAAAAATGGTTTAAGTCAAGTACTTGGAAATTTTTGAAAACAGTTTAAGTCAAGTACTTGGAAATTTTTGAAAACAGTTTAAGTCAAGTACTTGGAAAATTTTGAAAACAGTTTAAGTCAAGTACTTGGAAATTTTTGAAAATAGTTTAAGTCAAGTACTTGTAAATTTTTGAAAAAGACAGATTTGAAGGCAACTTTAAATTAAGTACTTTTTGAAGAAAGGATAAGAAAAAATTTTGAAATTTTTTTTTAGACCTTCTCTCTTTTCCAATCTCTACCCCTTTGCCATATATCAAAAAACCAAGCAATATAGCAGAAAGAATTGCATAAGAATAGAGCAGAACAATAAGGTGTTGTACTGAACCAATTCAAGATATAAACTGAACCAAATCAATTTGAATTATCTCTGTAGGGTCCTGTCAAACCCAATTAGCTACATACTAACTATTATAAACAGTAGTTTTTGCTAGGGTTAGTCAAGTTAAGTGTTTTGTTCAAGTTAGATTTTCTAAGCTTGACAGTTAACCTGATTACTGTTTAATTTGTATTTAGTGCCCCAATTGCTGCAGATGCACTGACTTAAAGCATCTTGAATTAAGGCAAAGACCTAAGTGTTGGAAACCGAATGGCTAGAGAGGGGGGGGGGTGAATATAGCCAATCTCTTGGACTTAGACACAAATCAAATTTCTGCACTTAACTTTGTTAGTAGCACAGCGGAAGAAGCAAAGGAAAACGAAGTAGTGCAGTAAACTAAAAACAGAAATGAAAGCAAGCAAAGACAACTACCAAGATTGCTAACAAGAGGGTTTACAAGGTTCGGGGATAACTTGCCCCTACTCCTTGGCGTGCCCTTAAGGTGGGCGATCCCTTGATCGTCGGCAGATCAAGCCCCTGTGTTCACCGGATATAACGCAACCTCCTTCTCGGTGGAGAAACCACTCCACAGCGTTTCAAACAAGGATATAGATTTAAGGTTAATGAAACACAGAGAATACTCTTACTCAGCACCTAGCAAGGACAAGAACACAGCGAGCTTATCCCGAGCTCCACCCAGCGACGATCTCACGCAAGGACTCCCTCCTTCGTGTCTTCTCACTGTTGGACTCCAAGGTCCTTGTTCTTTCCTCCCAGCATACACGTAATAGTTGGTTGCTTCTCGATTACAGTTGCTTGCTCAAAGTGATGAAGACTTCAGGAACACAGCAAGCAAGTTGTGGAGAAACACAAGGCACAGCAAGAACTTCAGCAAGCTTAACACTGAAAACTGTCGAACACTTCTCTGCTTCAGCCGAAGTCTTCTTCTCTCTTTTGTTTCTCCACCAAGCATCAGATGACACCATCCCTGCAGCTCCCAGCTACTCATCTGCCAATGGCAGCTACCACTGAGCTATCCCTGGACTCCCTGAGCTTCCCTCAGCCAAGCTCCAGTCTCAGCTCCAGTCTGCAGCTCAGCCGTTGCAACCTGAGATGGAAAAACGGGCAAACCTGCTCCAAGGAAAGTTCTCCATTGACTCTCATTGAGTGTTTGAATCCTCCCCTATCACCTGCAGCTTAATCAGACTGTTAGAGCAGTATATCACACAGTAAATCAAATATCAGAAGCAAACAGCAGCGAATCGGATATGGTCAGGCGCGATCAGAGCGTTTGACAGTGCAATTTGAATTAAAGTGATCGGTCACCGGACCAATCAGAGAGCCTGCTGATCGGTCACCAGACCGATCAGGCTGGGTCCAGACCGATCAGGCTCCGTCCTGATCGATCCCTAACGCTCAATCAGAAATCGCGATTTCTTTGAGATTCTCCTGGACCGATCACCAGACCGATCCCAGGTTGTGGATCGTTCACCGAACCGATCCACCCTTATATCGGACGATTTCTGAGTTTCTCAGTCCAAGCCTTCTGATCGGTCAACAGACCGATCAGGGGTCTCCTGATCGGTCATCAGTCCGATCAGATCATCACCAGACTGATCAGGCTCCGTCCTGATCGATCTTAGTGAGGAACCCGCGAAGCTGGATCGTTCTCCAGAACGATCTGCACAGTGATCCTGATCGGTCATCATACCGATCAGGAGCAGTTCAGCAAGGGAACTCAACCTCATGATTCGCTCCCTGATCGGTCACCAGACCGATCAGGAGCCAGTAAGTGGGTGAAACGCATACTCCCTGATCGGTCACCAGATCGATCAGGAGCAGCACAGTAGGTTCCCAACCTCACTGTGTGCTCCCTGATCGGTCACCAGATCGATCAGTCATCGCTGGATCGGTCACACGACCGATCCATGATGGAGCAGCGTGCCAGATTCCCTGATCGATCACCAGACCGATCCAGGGACTCAAACCTAGCCCTCCAAGCTAAGTTTTCATCCACCTTAGCCCTCCAAGCTAAGGATTTTTCACCTAATTCTCCAAGTTGGGAATTTGCACCTAACCCTCCAAGTTAGGACTTTTCACCTAGCCCTCCAAGCTAGGACTTTTCACCCAACCCTTCCGAATTAGGACTTTTCAAAACCTAGCCCTCCAAGCTAGGGCCTGACCCTCCAAGCCAGGACTTTTTCACCTAATTCTCCAAGATGGGAATTTGCACCTAACCCACCAAGTTAGGACTTTTCACCTAGCCCTCTAAGCTAGGATTTTTCACCCACCTCTTCCGAATTAGGACTTTTCACACACCTAGCCCTCCAAGCTATGATTTTCAACACCTAACCTCCCAGGTTAGGATTTTCTAACACCTAGCCCTCCAAGCTAGGATTTTCATACGATGCCTGATCCCCGATCAGGACTTAATCATCATCAATAATCATCCACCTAAACTAAAATCGACGTCAACACCAAAACAACAATCAGATCCAGACTGCATTAATAATCTCCCCCTTTTTGTTGTTTGACAACCCGATTTTAAGTTTAGGGATTCTCAATCAAGTTTTTCAAATATGGAATCATAGGGGAATCTAGATCCTCCCCCTACAACATGATCATCATAAACTTAACCAACCAACACTCTCTCCCCCTTTGTCGAACACCGAAAAGGGGTCTAGAAGGGCTGTTAAGTTTAAACCAACTCCCCCTCAACCCTAGGGGTATCCCAAACATACAACAATTTGATTGTTGAAAGCATATGAATACATATGACAGTAAGATATAAGCATGGCAAAGCAAGCATATGTATCATATGAACATGGCATCATAAGCATGAACATAGCTATGAAGCAAATACGCAGAGAGCATAGCATCAACAATAAGCATACTAAAGTAAAATAGACATGCATCAAAGTCAGAAAGTTTAAGTCATAAAACATCCAAGATGCAAGACATATGCATCAAAATACGTGTGGCACAAGACCACAACAAGCAAGTCATAGGGCATACTGTTGGGACCGGGTGCATGTTGACAAGGATACGGGTTCGTAAAATTTTAAATTTTTACGTGCAGCGGAAGAATTAGCATAAAATAATTTCTCAAATTATTCTAACCACATATCTAGCATGCAACCTTATGGTGTTTTGACATTATCATAAAATAAAAACTTTGCGGAAAAGTAAACTAATTTACTTTGTACCACACATAACTCGAAGAAAAGGGACAAGATCCAACCGTAGCGTCCCTTGGAAGCTCCGCCTCTATTCGCGTCCACGCCGAGTTCTCTTCGGGATGACTTCGGAAAGTCACGAGTCTTGTGCCGACGAGAACTACTAGATTCTCTAAAGCACAACTAGAAGAGAGAAAATAGGAAACTAACCACCAAGAATCGGAATCCAAATTCCGGGAAGGGAAGGAAGGAGACGCGATCCGCTTCTTCTTCTTCGGGGTCTTCTTGGTGGAAGTAGCTCACGCCCACCTTGGGAGTTGCGCCGGCCCTAGGGGAGGAGAGAGAAAGAGCCGGCCCTAGAGAGAGAGGCGCCGGCCCTAGAGAGAGAGAGAGGCGTGTAGAGAGAGAGAGAGAGGGAGCAACAATCTCTTGATTAATTGATTGGAATTAAGGGCTTGCCTTTGGTTCCTTTATATAGTTGCTTCTCCCTTGCCAAGTCTCCTCTTTAACGGAATTTTTCATAAGAAATTTATCCTATAAATTCTCTTATTAATTATTCCGTTTAAGCCAAGTTTTATTATAACTAACTTTATAATAAAACAAATACTTTCTCTCCTTTTATTATGGAATAAATTTTATAAGAAATTTATAAACTTTCTTATTATGGAAAAATCAATTCATAATTGATTAAAATAAACCATTCCATGGATCATTTTATTTTCCATAAAAAGAATAAATTTCTATAAATTTATTTATATAAATTTCTTTATACAAATTTATTTATTCATAACAAATCCTTCTCTCTTTTTAATTATGGAATAAAATTTGTATAAAATTTTCTTATCATGGAAAAATCAATTCATAATTGATTTTATAAATTAAAATTAAATCAATTCATGGTTAATTTTAATTTCCATAAAAAGAATAAATTTCTACAAATTTCTTTATAAATCTCTTTATATAAATTTCTTTATATATCAATTTATTTATCCATAATTTTATAAAACAAATCACGCTAGATTTATTTTATTAATTAAACCAAATAAATTGGTTTATCCCCTTTATTGTGGCCGGCTAAACCAAAGGGGTTTGGCACCCTCTTTGGCCGGCCAAACCGGGCCGAACCGATCGCAAATTAAACTCATTTAATTCGCCCGATAAGCCTTCAAAAGACTTAGCCATTTTAAGCTTCCATTGCGCCTCTGATTAATTCAGATTCGACTTATTTCTCTTGATTGGAAAATTCAATTTTCAACTCATTTTAAATCCCTCGGATTACTCGTAGTGCGTGTGACTAAATAGGCTTTCGATTTATGTTGGCCGTCTATAATCAACTAATTATAGAACGATCATGAGTGGCACCTAGTAGTACATCATGACCCCCAATTAATCGAAAGATCAACGGTTGACCTCAGAAGTAATTCTGAAACCCTTCAGCAGCTCTAATGAATCGTGCCCCATTCCCTTCACCACCTTATACCCACTTGGTTCAGGACATGGTCTGTTTGTGTCAGTCCCCACTAGACTGACTACGTCACACCTAGCCCAAGTAGTATCTTTCTCGTCCTTTGGATTTCTAATTACTCTCATGTATTTTAGAGACTCGCACTCTAAACATGATATGCTCTGGCCAGAGGCTTCGAGTAACAATCCGACGATAGGCCTGGGTATACATCTCCTCGCAAGGAGTGGTGAATCCTTTGTAGGCTGTTCAAACATCTTCGGGCACTTCGGCTTATACCCAATCATCCTGGGTCCACACCTCCTTGGAGATGCTTGCTTAAGATGTTAAAGTATAAGTCTCCATGACCAAGATGACTTGAACACCGCAAGTCAAAGGAACATCGCACTTAAGCCGCAGTAAGAACTTCATTGACATTTCTATATATAGATTCCATATGAAGTTTTACAGCTAGTCACTCCAATGAACTAGTTCCCTTAACTAGCATCCATGTTTATCTCCGGATATCCCAATGTCACCAGCCAGTGAGAATCAGCTGATTAGAGAATAACCCATGCTAGTCTCAACAGAATTGATAGTGTCCGTATTTATCAATTCATCGACTAGGGATATTTTCAATACTTCACATTTGCCCATTTAGAGATAATCACTAGTTGTGATCCCATCACAAATTCTCTTATGCTGTGAGTTGTATTGCGGACATTCAGTAGATGAGTTTAAGATCCCAATCAAATACACAAGCATGTATACTCAAATAGTGAATTATCATTTATTAAAAAATAAATGTTTACAATCATAAGGCGATTGCCTTAGGACACTTCTCTCATATCACTAACAAACTCCCACTTGGCCTAATGCCAATCGCTACGGTATCCAATACCACAGGCTCTAACATGACCCTCAAACTTGGTTTGAGGTAAGGCCTTAGTTAAAGGATCAGCTAAATTCCTTTCAGTGGGAATTTTCTCAATTTGTATGTCATTCCTACTTATAATCTCTCTGATCAGATGATAGCGGCGAAGCACGTGTTTGGATCGCTGATGAGACCTTGGTTCCTTTGCTTGTGCAATAGCTCCATTGTTGTCGCAGTAAACCGGCATTGCTTCATCAATGGTTGGAACCACACCAAGTTCGGAGATGAACTTCTTGATCCAGACTGCTTCCTTTGCTGCTTCCGAAGCTGCGATATATTCCGCTTCCGCGGTAGAATCTGCTACGGTGTCTTGTTTGGAACTTTTCCAACTTACTGCGCCTCCATTCAAAGTAAATACGTATCCAGACTGAGATTTGGAGTCATCCTTATCTGTCTGGAAACTGGCATCTGTATACCCACGTATTACCATATCTCCTTCTCCATATATTAGGAACACATCCTTAGTTCTTCTTAAGTACTTAAGGATTGTCTTAACAGCCGCCCAATGATCCATTCCTGGATCCGACTGGTATCTGCTTGTGACGCTCAAAGCATACGATACATCGGGCCTAGTACACAACATAGCATACATGATATATCCTATCGCGGATGCATAGGGAATCTTATTCATGCAAATCCTCTCATCTTCAATGCGCGGACACATAGACTTTGAAAGGTTGATCCCATGCCTGATGGGAAGGTAACCTTTCTTGGATTCCAACATGCTAAACCTTTTTAGCACTCGGTCTATATATGTAGACTGCGAAAGACCAAGCAACCGTTTTGATCTATCTCTATAGATTCTAATCCCAAGGATATAGGTTGCTTCTCCCAGGTCTTTCATGGAGAAAGTTTTGGACAACCAAATTTTAACTGTCTGTAAAACTGATATATCGTTTCCTATAAGTAATATGTCATCGACATACAATACTAGGAATACGACTGCACTCCCACTAACCTTCTTATACACACAAGGTTCGTCAGGATTTTGTGAGAAATCAAACTCTTTGATTGTCTCATCAAAACGGATGTTCCAGCTCCTAGATGCTTGCTTCAGTCCATATATGGATCGTCGAAGCTTGCATACTTTGGTTTTATCAACCGATGTGAAACCTTCAGGTTGTATCATGTATACATCCTCAAGCAGGTTTCCATTAAGGAAAGCTGTTTTCACATCCATTTGCCATATCTCATAATCATAATGAGCTGCAATGGCTAGGAGCATCCGAATGGATTTAAGCATAGCTACTGGCGAATAGGTTTCGTCATAATCAATTCCTTGTTTTTGACGATATCCTTTTGCCACTAATCTAGCCATAAAGGTAACTACATTACCTTCCATGTCGGTTTTCTTCTTGAAAACCCACTTGCACCCTATGGGCTTAATCCCTTCAGGTGGGTTAACCAAGTTCCATACTTGATTTTCGTACATGGAATCCATTTCCGACTTCATGGCTTCAAGCCATTTGTCCCTTTCTGAATTTTTCAGAACATCTTCATAATTGATAGGTTCGTCATCGCTTATGAGTAACACGTCGTTCGATTCACTTATGAGAAATCTGTATCTCTCTGGAATATTGCGTGTCCTATCAGATCTACGAAGCGGTGGTGTAGTTTTAGGTTCAACTGATAGCTCATCATTATGAGTTATTGGTTGTGGGTCTAGACTAGGTGTCTCTGTAATGTCTATTGGAGTTTCTTGAACTTCATCAAGTTCAATGCCACTCCCACTGTTTTCTTGTAAAAGGAATTCTTTTTCTAGAAATACAGCATGCCTTGAAACAAACACCTTTTGTTCCAAGGGATGATAGAATTGGTAACCCCTTGTTTCCTTAGGGTATCCAATAAATAGACATTTATCAGACTTAGCATCCAATTTGTCTGATACAGCCCGCTTCACATAAGCAGGACAACCCCATATCTTAAGGTGAGTTAAGTGAGGTTTCTTACTATTCCACGTCTCATATGGAGTAGTTGAGACTACCTTGGTCGGGACTCTGTTTAGCAAGTAAACAGCTGTCTTAAGTGCATAGCCCCAAAAGGATTTTGGAAGAGTTGCATGATTCATCATTGACCTAACCATGTCTATCAAGGTTCGGTTGCGCCTCTCAGATACACCATTATGCTGTGGTGTATACGGCGGAGTCCATTGGGACAATATCCCATTGTCCCTAAGATAATCTTGAAACTCTTGACTTAAGTATTCACCACCCCGATCGGATCGAAGTATCTTAATACTTTTGCCAAGCTGTTTCACTACTTCATTTCTGAACTCTTTGAATTTCTCAAAAGCTTCAGATTTGTGTTTCATCAAGAACACATACCCGAATCGTGAGTGATCATCGATAAAGGTGATGAAGTAGCTATAGCCTCCTTGTGCAAGAGTTGACATTGGTCCACATACATCAGTATGTATTAGTCCAAGCAATTCTCCCACTGGATTACCTTTTCCAGAAATGGGTAATTTGGTCATCTTGCCTTTTAAGCATGATTCGCATGTATCAAATGAACCGGGTTCAAATGATTCCAGAATTCCACATCGGTATAATTCGGTCATGCGTTTCTTACTTACATGGCCAAGACGGCAATGCCAAGTGTAGGAGTCTATTCGATTATCTATTCGAGCATGTTTGTTGCTAACTTCGATATTGAAAACGTCACTGGATAAATCTAACGTGTAGATACCATTGCACAAAGTTCCATTCCCATAAAGAACGCCATTTAAAGTTATGTAACAACAATTGTTACTAAAAGTTAAATGATAACCCTTTTCATTCAAACATGAAATAGATACAATGTTCTTTGTTAACGAAGGAACAAAATAACAATTATCCAATTCTAAGATACGTCTTGTAGGGAGCTTTAGCAAATATGTTCCGATGGAAACAGCAGCAATCTTTGCTCCGTTTCCAACTCGCAAATTCGCTTCTTGCTTGACGAGTCTTCTTCTATTCCTTAGCCCTTGTATGTCATTACATATATGTGAGCTACACCCAGTATCAAGTACCCATGTGTTTGAGGAAATAGAGTGACATTCAATAACGAAGATACTTGAAGAGGATG
>JAGFNQ010008959.1:0-100456 GCA_024364735.1 Boesenbergia rotunda | reverse complement strand
TTCGAAAAAGAGATAGGTTTGAAAACAGATAAGAATCTATAATTATTTGAACTTTGAGTTAGATTCGGATTTGACAAAAGATAATTTGAATTTTGAATTTCCAGAAATTGGCTTCCAGGTCTTGGCGAGGCACTAGGCCTTCTTTGGCCGTAGCCTTATAGGATCATCCACCTTTCCTTGACAAAGCCTTTTAATGAAATTTTATTTCAAATTAAATTAGGTCATTTTCTGGTCTAACTAGCTTGGGTCTTGGATCGGTAGCTTCGGCTAGTTCCGCTAAATTGGCTTCCCTAACGTACTATCATCTCACCTCCACCCAATACTATGTTTTCAAGTTTCAAGTAAATTTCGTCCTTAAATCTAAGTATTACTTAAATCTAAGCATGGCAATTTGCAAGAAATTAAATAAACAAGCAATCAAAAAATTATCTAATTAAAAAATTATTTTGATTTTGGCTCCCCCTGGACTAAAGCCTCTGTATGGGTTAGGCAAGATGTGAATCTTGTCCTTGGGGATCCAAAATTGATTTGAACCAGTTGGTTTAGTCAGGCACAGTTTTGGCACCCATGCCTGAACCTTAGGTCTTGACTGGTTCAGTATAGCAAAGTAAGATCTTTGCCGAGATTTGGTTCTATAACCAAGTCCGGATCGGTTTAGAACAGACTTCTGTTTTCCCAGAATCATGTCAAGATTCTTGGAACCAGAAGTGAATCGTTCTAAAGCTGTTCTTAAGTCCTTAACTTGAGTTTTCAGGGAGGAATTCTCTGATTCAAGTTTTTTTAACTTGATCAGGGGTTCCTTCCTGAATTTTCTCAGTTAAGGAATCAGAATCAGCTCCCTCTTTCAGGAGTTTTACTTCCTGTCGGAGGGACTCGATTCGGAGTTTGGCTTTCGCCAAATCTCGGGATAGATAGGAAATAAGAGAATTCAATTACGATTTTGAAAAGCCCGTTACCTTTATTTCACCGTCGTCGGAGAATGTCAGCTTGCCGTCGTCCCGGTCCGAGTCTGAGTCAGTCTCGATTTGATCTGAAGCGGTCAGGGCTAGAAGATTGGACTGAGGTGCTTCTTCTTCTTCTTCTGAGGAAGACTCGTCCCAGGTTGCTTGGAGTGCCTTCTTCTTTCTGTTCTTTTTGGACTCCTTTAGACTTGGACATTCAGTCTTGTAGTGGCACTTCTTCTTGCATTCGTAGCAGGTTACTTGTCAGTTGCCGGTTCATCTTGTCCGTCCTTTCTTCGGCTTGTTCTTCGTGTGTTGGTTTGATTCTTCAACTTTTTGTAGTAGTTTCGAGCTAGCCGGACCAGTTCAGATTGATCTTCTTCTTGATCTTCTATTTCAGAATCTGAGGTAGATTCAGGTTCAACTTGAGTTTTCTTCTTGGTCGTCTTCCCTGTTTTCCCTGCAAAGAAGGCTATACTTTTCTCGACCAAATTGGAGTTAGTCTGTTCATGCAGCTCAAGTTCAGAAAATAACTCATCTAGCTTAATTTTTGAAAGATCCCTAGAGACCTTGTATGCATCTACCATAGATGCCCACAAGGTGGTCCTAGGGAATGCGTTTAGGGCATACCTTATAAGATCACGATTTTGAACCTGGTGACCTATTGCGTGAAGACCGTTCATCAGCTCCTGGATTCTGGCGTGAAGCTGGGCTGCTGTCTCGTTATCTGCCATTTTGATAGTGAAAAGCTTGTTTAGTAGCAGGTCTCGTTTGCTGATCCTCGTATCTGAAGTTCCTTCGTGGAGTTCAATCAGTTTAGCCCATAGCTCCTTTGCACTTTTGAAGGGTCCGACGCGGTTCAGCTCTTCTTTCGTTAGTCCGCATTGGAGAGTCTGAGTTGCTTTGGCTTCGGCTTCAATTTTACGTTTGAGGGAAGTGTCCCATTCTGAGTAGTTTTGTGGTATACCTTCAGCATTTGTAGGAATCATCAGTCCAGACTGGATGATTATCCACATATCCACCTGAGTTTTCAGATGGACCTCCATTCGACTTTTCCAGTAGGGAAAGTCTTCTCCACTGAACAGTGGAGGTCTGGCGGTGCTAAATCCTTCTTGGATAGACATTTGTTACTGGAATTAAAAGGAACAACAAAAATATTCCAAGACTTGGTCTTGGATTAGTAGTGCGGGAAGAAATAATTAAACACAAATTTCAAGGGGTGTTGCACCAACCTTGAAAAAAAAAACTCGAACGAAAATTTTAAAATAAGAGAGAAAAAGAAATCCGAAAAAAAATTTCAAACTGGTGGTTGCACCAAGTTTGACTTCCCCGCTCTGATACCACTTGTTGGATCGAGAGATGCGAGAGAGGGGGGGGTGAATGTCGCAAATCGTTCGGATTTAAAAAGAGTAAGTGCGCAGCGGAAATCAGACACAAAAACAATGCTAACACGGTCGTTTTACTTGGTTCGGAGCCTGTGTCGACTCCTACTCCAAGGCCCACGGTCGTTGACCGTTTTCTGCGGGCAATTCTATACGTTCGAGAAAGTTTACAATCACAAGTATTACAGAATTAGCTTCGTAAACTTAAATGAATATTTCGTTACCGACGTCCGGTGTAGATCGGAGTATTGGAGCAGCAGGACGTCGTCAGAGCTCGAGATGGAAGATTTCTGGAGCGTGTCGTGGAAGCAGAAGAGCGTATGAAAGTCGCAGTGATTGATGCTTGAAGAAGAGGGTCGAGGGTCCTTTATATAGGGCTGGGGGCGCCCGGGATGCTCGGGGCGCCCCCCACGTGGCTTTCGATCCGGCGAGCCCTCTGGTCAAGGCTGATCTCTGCTTCTTCGGGATCACCTTTGACTGGGGCGCCCGACGCGCGCGGGGCGCCCAGGTTGACCGGTCAAGGCTTCATCTTCTTCGCGAGGGTGAGCTGCTGCAGCTGCCAGTGGCGTGGCACAGTGGGCGCCCGCGACACGCGGGGCGCCCGACGCGCGCGGGGCGCCCGAAACATCCGGGGCACCCCCAAATGTGCTGCTGTTGGGGCGTTTACTTGCTCTGCTGACTTTGGGTTGACTCTGGGGCGCCCGAAACATCCGGGGCGCCCTGCTCAGCTACTGCCTCACTCCTTTGAGGCTCTCTGAGCTGCAGAAACACAGTCCTTTGGTCCTGCATCTAGGGTTAGTCCAAAACAGCAATTAATAAGTTAATTTTACACAGCCTTGGCTGTCTTGGTTCTGACTTTGGGTCTCCAAAATGGAGCCCTAGGTCGAACCGACGCCTAATGTTCCCTCTAGGGCAACGCGTCCTAACCTACTCCTCTCGGGAGAGTTTTACCTGATGCCAACCGGATCCTCCAGTTGGACTTTTGCCCGGCAGTCCTTCGCCAGGTCTTGAGTTGCCAAGCTGCCCTTCGCTTGGTGCCTAGCAGCCCTTCGCTAGGTCTTTTCTTCTGGCAGCCCTTCGCCAGTGCCTAGCATTCCTTCGCTAGGGTTTGTCTATTCTGGCAGTCCTTCGCCAGAGCCTAGCAGTCCTTTGCTAGGGCTTTTCTTCTGTCTGGCAGTCCTTCGTCAGTGCCTAGCATTCCTTCGCTAGGGCTTTTCCTGTACACTCAAGAAACTTGTTAGACAACAACTAACCCTTAACTTTTGAACCCTTTTGCCAATATCAAAACACAGGTTTGACTTTGGTGCAATTTGCACCAACACCATGGTGGTGGCCGAAAGTTACCAAGGGCCTTTGGTGCTTCAAAAATTCCACCACTCACCATACCCTCTTTATTTATCTTAAGGAAGCATTAGGAAACATGAATGAGGTTTTAACATCATCCTAACTCTAAAACCTACCTTGGCCGAAAGTTGTAGGAGTCAAGTTCATGGTTTTCCCAACATGGAACCCAACAAAACTTCATATCATGATAAACATCAAGGAAAAACAATTATACCACAGGTGAGGGAGTCTTACCTTGGTTTATCTTGATTATAACCTTGAATAGAGAAGCAAAAGAGAACCTCCTTGACCTTAGACCACCCCTAGTCCTTGTAGTCTTGTAGGAAGCCCTTGGATCTTGAAGAATAAGTCTTCTTGTGAAGCTTCTCCAAGGCGAAACCCCTTTGTAGGTTTTCGGCTAGAAGGAGGAAGAAGAGGGAGAGAAGGAGCTTTGGTGGAAGAAGAAAACAATAACTTAAGTGATAAGTTGTCTCTTCCCTTCCCCTCTCTTTTATACTAAGTGAAGGGGGGCAAATGAAGGGGCATGGTGCCTCTTCTCATGGTGACCCTTCACTTCCTTAAACCTTAACTAAAATCCTCTTCATTCCCTAATAACACTCCCTTGCTAGGTGAATTGGTTAGTACATGCATGGTCATACACTAGGTCAAGGTTCAATCCTTGGTGCATGCACTTCTTTTTATTACTTTTATAATTATTTTTGCCAAGGCCCATATATGAGCCCACTAAGGTTTATTTTAATATTTCTAATTTAAATCCATTTCCATTCATGATAAAATTTTTACCTAAGGTCCCTTAAGGGCCATGGTATTAGAAGGGCCCATGTAAGCCCATTATTACTTAGCTTCTTAATCTATATGGAAAATCATGGATAATCATGCTAAGGTTCATACTAGTGTCTCTATGTTCCTCGAGAATCTATCTAGGCATGATCAATATTTTAAAGAAAATATTGAGAAAATTTTTTGGGTCGTTACAGCAAGTGCCTTTTGGTGTCTTTTCAATCTTTTTTGGCCCTTTTCTTCCTTCCCTTATTTTGTTCTTTGGGCTTCCTCTTAGAGCCTTTCTTTGAGGAACTAACTAACAGTACCGTCTTCTGATCCTGCTTTACAGAAGGCTCTACAGTCTTCAGCAGGTTAAGCAACTCAGGAATGGTAGTCTCCAGTTTGTTAATCCAATAGTTCATCACAAACTGTGAGTAACTCTTGGGCAAACATTGCAGAATTAAGTCAATACTTAGTTCGTGATCCATTGCAAATCTGAGTGTGCCTAGTCGCTCAATGTACCCCAACATCTTCAACACAAACTGTGAGACAGAAGTGCCTTCCTGCATCTTAGAGGTGAAGAGGAGTTTGGAGACCTCAAACCTTTCGGATCTCGCCTGCTCGTCAAACAGCTCATGAAGATGGAAGGCGATGGTATGAGCATCCATATGCTCATGCTGCTTTTGTAGCTCAGGTACCATAGCAGCCAGCATGGTGCAACTCACAAGTTCAGAATCGGCCACATGTTTCTGATAGGCCACTAACTGGTCTGGAGTTGCATCTTCAGGAGGATGGTTGGGAAGTTGTTCTTCAAGGACATAAGTAAGTTTTTCTGCCATGAGGACTATCCTTGTGTTTCGAAGCCAGTCCATGAAGTTTGGCCCAGTCAGCTTATTGATGTCCAAAATAGAACGCAAGTTCAGAGAAGACATGATCAGGTGATTATCCTAGAAATACAAATTGAGCTTATGTGATAAGAATGATAAAGAATGCATCAATATACATTAATTAAATCCTATTTATTTTTCGAATTGAATAATCCTTTTTATCAATTCGGGAGATCGTAGGAACATCTCCAAATAGGTTGATATCCAACCATAGATAAGAACAACCATAGCTAGAGTCTATCAAGTTATTCTTAGCTATGAAGGTAGGTAATTATACCGATTACATATTATACATATGTAACTATCACATTATGCTATCAACTAATTGAATGTTTGCATAAATCATTGGGTTGTTAACTCATTAACAAGTATGCAACAATATACATAGCACCCAACTGCACCTCTCTTTACATCGACCTTGGCTGTGGCACAACAAATCGATGCTCCAAGCTTAAGGCTGACCCATTAATCAAGAAATAGTTTTAATATGATTAGAGCTCATTCAATCGTTTAGTCAGGCTTGGATATGTCCAACAACCAAAACTAAGGATTGACCTCTGACTCCAACTATATTAATCATAAACTAATTCCATGGTTTGAACATGTTGAGGTTCAAGCCGGGCATGGATGTGTCCATCAACCCAAACGAGAAACAAAACTCCGGTTCTAACCATATTAATGGAAGGTGTTGGCCTTAATATTTTATAAGGGGTTTTGGGTCTCATCCTTTTCTTTTATGCACATTCATGACATATAATTATGTCATGTTCTAACGATTTCCTTAATAAAGTATGTATGTGACTTAATTTATCAAGTCTCATTAATTGAATTAGGAACCGGATTTCCTAATTCTAGTTTCATACTTTATTCAAGGAATTGTTTTGGAAAACAATTTCCTGAATTATCATAATCAATTTTAGAAATAATATGTTTAAGACTTTGATTTCTCTAAATCAAATCTTATTAAATTAAGAGACAGATTCCCTTAATTCAACCACATATTATTTTCATGAAAATCTTATTTAAGGAAATATACTCTATAGGAAACAATTTTCCTAATTAATTTTGGAGACAATAATATGTAAGAGCATCACCTCATAAATCAAATAAGGAAATTATCGTTTGAGAATCACCTCAAAAATTTCCAAGATTTTATCACATATTTTATTTATGGAAAATGAATATCAATAACTTAATTTGGATGGCTCCCCGAGGCTCAATTCAAAATAAGAATTTGACAGTTTAAATTCAATTTAGGAAATTTAATTATAACAACTAACTGTAAATTGGACGGCTCCCCGAGGCTCAATCCAAAATAAAGAATTTTGTAAATAATTTAATTTCCAATTATGAATTTAAATGCCAATTAATATTCCTATAATTTGTCTAGACTTTCTTGAATGAAAGTGCCCAAAATTGCGAGCTTTCCATAAATGAAAAGTTTCCAAAAATAAAAGGTTTTCACAATAATTGTAAGTTTCTGGTACAAAGAAAACTTACGTTTTCCAAAATTGGAAAATTTCCGAAATAGGAAATTTCAAAATTGGAAAGTTTCCAAAAATGAAAGTTTTCACAATTATCATAAAATTTCAGAAACAGAGATATTTCAAAAGTTTGCGAAATTTCATGAGGATTTCCAAACTTTGAAATTCCTAAATCGAAAATTTACCATAATTGGAAAGTTTCCATAATTGAAAATATTTTCAAAATTGAGATCATGACAAAGCTTTCCGCAAAAATAATTATATGATTATGTCGAACACAAACCTAGCTCTGATACCACTGTTGGGACCGGGTGCATGTTGACATGGATGCGGATTCATAATTTTAAAAATTAATTACGTGCAGCGGAAGGTTTAACATAAATAATTTCTCAAATTATTTAACCACACATCTAAGCATGCAATTTTATCTTGTGTAGACATGATCATATATTTAAAATTTTGCAGAAACGTAAACTAATTTACGTATTACCTCGCGTAACTCGAAGGAAGGGATGAGATCCAACTGTAAGCGTCCCTTAGAAGTTCCGCCTCTATTCGCGTCCACGCCGAGTATTTTCGGGATGACTTCGCAAAGCCACGAGTTTCGTGTTCTCGAGAACTACTAGATTCTCCGAGAACGCGACAAGAAAAACCAAGAGAGAAGTCGGAAGACTAACCACAAAAGGATGGCCGGAGCTTCCTTCTTCGGCAGCAGGTGGGGGTCGGCAAAAGATCCTTCTTGGGGCTGGTTGGCGCACGGCAAGAAGGGGAGAAGAGAAGGAGAGAAAGAGAGGGAGAGAGCCTATGCCTTCATCACTTCGATTATTTTCCAAGCCTTGCCTTGGGTCCTTTATATAGTGGCCTCTCAACCATCAAGCCTCTCAAATATGGAATAACTTATTCCATCATGCCAAGTTTGATTTTATATCATGGTTAAAATCATATTTTAATTCATGATAAAAAATCAATCAAGCCTCTTTTCTCTTATGGAATAATTTTCCTTATCATGGTAAATCAATCCATGATTGATTTTATAAAATAAACCAATCCATGGTTCATTTTAATTTCCATGAAAAATAATCCAAACCTTGGTTTATTATATATAAAAATTTATATTATCCATAATTTTATAAAACAAACCACACTTGGTTTATTTTATAAATTGAACCAAAAACTTGGTTCTCTCCCTTTGTTGTGGCCGGCCAAGCAAAGAGGATGGAGGCCCTCTTTGGCCAGCCGATCCAAGCCACGCCCCAATGAATTAAACTTATTTAATTCATCTATTAAGTCTTCAAAATACTTAGCCATTTTACGCTTCCGATGCGTCTGTAAAAAATTCAGATTCGACTTATCGTTTGGCTCAACCAAACTTAATCTCTCTTGATTGGAAAATCTAATTTTCAACTCGTTTTAAATCCCTTGGATTACTCGTAGTGCGTGTGACTAAATATGCTTTCGATTTATGTTGGCCGTCTATAATTAATCAATTATAGAACGATCATGAGTGGCACCTAGTAGTACATCATGATCCCCAATTAATCGAAAGATCAACGGTTGACCTCAGAAACAATTCTGAAACCCTTCAGCAGCTATAATGAATCGTGCCCCATTCCCTTCACCATCTTATACCCACTTGGTTCAGGACATGGTCTATGTGTGTCAGTCCCCACTAGGCTGACTACGTCACACCTAGCCCAAGTAACGTTTTCTCGTCCTACAGATTCTAATTACTCTCATGTATTTAAGAGATTCATACTTTGAACATGTCATGCTCTGGCCATAGGCTTCGAGTAACAATCCGACGATAGGCCTCGGGTATACATCTCCTCGCAAGGAGTGGTGAATCCTTTGTAGGCTGTTCAAACATCTTCGGGCACTTCGGCTTATACTCAATCATCCTGGGTCCACACCTCCTTGGAGATGTTTACTTAAGATGTCATAGTATAAGTCTCCATGACCAAGATGACTTGAACACCGCAAGTCAAAGGAACATCGCACTTAAGCTGCAGTAAGAACTTCATTGACATATCTATATGTAGACTACCATATGAAGTTTTACAGCCAGTCACTCCAATGAACTAGTTCCCTTAACTAGCATTCATGTTTATCTCCGGACATCTCAATGTCACAAGCCAGTGAGAATCAGCTGATTAGAGAATAACCCATGCTAGTCTCAACAGAATTGATAGTGTCCGTATTTATCAATTCATCGACTAGGGACAATTTCAATACTTCACAATTGCACATGTAGAGATAATCACTAGTTGTGAATTCATCACAAATTCTCTCATGCTGTGAATTGTATTGCGGACATTAAGTAAATGAGTTTAAGATCTCAATCAAATACACAAACATGTATACTCAAATAGTGAATATTCATTTATTAAAATAAATGATTACAATCATAAGGCGATTGCCTTAGGACACTTCTCTCATATCACTAACAATAATGACATAAGAAGAAAATATACTTGCTGTACTACTCTGACAGTGAGGATAATCTGTCTTCCAATGTCCTGATTGCTTGCATACAAAGCACTTGCCTTTCGGCTTCTTTATTCATCCCTGAGGTCCCTGTAATCCTGCTACTTTATTTGCCTCAGAACAGTTCTTCTTCTTTCCTTTCGGTTTAGAAGTAGGAACTTCTTGAGCAATGAAAGTCTATGAACTCTGAAGAGAAACCGCTTCTGCTGCCTCGAGTTCTCTCAGAAGTTCTGCCCATGAATATGAACGCTTGTCCATATTGCAGCTTAGGCGAAACTTCTCAAAACTCTCTGGTAGAGATTGGAGGATAAGATTGGCCTGTGTTTCACCATCAATCTGAGCTCCAAGAATTTCTATCTCCTTAAGCCAAGCCATCATCTTGAGGACATGTTCCCTCACGGGTATCCCCTCAACTAAGATGGTAGTAGTCAAGTTCTTCATTACTGTCTGCCTAGCGGCTTGATTATTTTGACCAAAGAGTTCATCGAGTTTCGATGTTTTCACTGGTAACGGAAGAAGCCTAATTTTGAGGACCTTCAGTCGTCTCGTCTGCTTCTAGCCATTTCCTAAAATATTCAAACTCATCTTCAGTATTAATCTCGTTAGGATTTTCAGTACAGAACTCGGCAAGATCACACTTAGGTTCCTCGGTAGTAGAGACAAAATCCATATTCAATTCCCAATCCATTTTATCACTAGGGGCATTTAATTGGATTTTTTTTTGAATTAGGTGATGGGGCAATCAACCCTGAGATGATCTGGAGGATCATGATATTTTGATGTGTGGGCAATATGGATAAGTTAGGATTTGTGCTGGACTAATATGTGTACATGAGTGTGCAAGTGTACAGGTACACATGGACTTGGTTGATGTCTTCGGGTGAAGGATGACATGGAGGCAAGCTGGAGGCTTGTGTGCACATCCGAGGAACCGTTGGATAGCAGGGATGATGAGCCGAGGGACGCGGACTTCCAGGCATACGTGAAGGGTGGCATGGAGGCAAGCTGGAGGCTTGCGTGCGCATCCGAGGGACGAGGGCCGAAGATGAAGAGGGCGTGAAGGCAACATTCAAGACTGCTGGTGAAGAGTCAACTGGGTTGTGAGGGTCTGAGTATGAGTGTTTGTACTTAGGGCAAAGCCAGGAGGGTTTGAGTGCGGAGAGTTTGTACTCGGGAGTGAAACCCTAGGCTTAGGCGTGTACCAGTCGACTGGCCTACTGGCAGTCGACTGGTGTAGGCTGGAACAGGCTGGCAAATTCGAACGTTGTACTGTAATGGCCGAATCTGAGTGGGACCAGGTGACTGCCATTTTGGCAGTCGACTGGTAGCGGTTGTTTCAGACTCGAGTCCTATTTAAAGGGGCTCGTTTCCTACTATCTTGCTTGATGAAACTCGCTTGGGTAAAGTGAGTTAGTAGTCTTTTGTGCTCAGATAACGTCCGAAGTGTTGTGGTGAGGTTTCTCCACCCACAAGGAGTGACAGAGTTAGCCGGAGGTTATCCGGGGCATGATCCACCGACGGATTCTTGGATTAGTCACCCATCCGGGGTGGATACCAAGTAAATCTTCTGTGTTAGCTTTGGTTAGTATTTGTTTGATTGTTTTTATTGTATATTCTGCTGCGCTAACAATCTTGTAGAGATTCAACGAGAAAGTGCTATTCACCCCCCCCTCTAGCACGCCATTCGATCTATCAGTTGGTATCAGAGCGAAGGACCGCTCTTGATTAGACTAACCGCCGAGGGAGCACACGCTAGAGGAAGAAGAACATGGAAGATAAGTTGGGGCAAGACATCGACACACCACCATCCTACAATCATGAAGAATTTGGCCATTGGAAATTAAGGATGGAAAATTGGCTAGGGATGGATTGAGAGTGTAGAATGACCATTGAAGACCCCTTTGAAATTCCGAGAGACAAGCACGACAAGAGGCTTCACCCTAGATATTGGACAAATGAACAACGAGAGCAATATAGGGCAAACGAAAAGATAATAAATATTTTGATTGGTATTTTACCTAAAAATGTGTTGAGTTGTGTAGGAGAATATAAAAGTGCTTATGAGTTATGGAGCAAACTAGAAGAACTTCACAAGAACCCTACACAAGCTCAACTAGTGGAAGAACTTGAAGAAATAAACTCAAGGGTCCAAGACGACCAAAATGAAGGAGAAGTGTCAAGTTCATTAAGTGAGGTTGAAAACTCAAGTGAGGAGCCATTCACCTCATCAAGAGTGGAAGAGGAAGTATCAACATCGAAAGTTGAGGGGGGAGAGAGACCCTCAACTATACAAGAGCAAGAGAAAGCTTCCACCTCCGCCAAAGTCACATCAAAAGAGCATATCATATGCTTTGGTTGCAACAAAAAGGGGCACTACAAGGATAAGTACCCACTAGGTAAAAAGGAGGTAATTCTAAGCCCAAATCTATTCATTTAAATTCTAATATGGGTTGTAGGAATGAGGAAGCTCAAAAGGAGAAAAGAAGGAAAATTAGGTGTTTCACATGCGGGGAGCTAGGGCACTACCATACAAAGTGTCCAAGGAATAAAGAGCTCAAAAAGATGGAGCATCTAAGGAAATGGGAGAAAGAAGAAAAGAAAAAGAGGAGCTCACATTAAGGGGGAGCTACAAGGGTAAGGGAGGTAATCCCTAATTTTACTTATGTTCAAAACTCTTCCATGAATGCTTGGAATATAAATGATTGTTTGCCTAGATGTAATTTTGGTTTTAAATATCATGATAGGAATAGAAACAAAGGTGAATGCCAAAATATTCAAAATTTTGTGTTTCATGATAAATCTAGGAAGTCTAGACCCAAGGACCAAGAATAAATCCTAAGAAAAAGGGAAATATGTCTAGAGAAATGGGTAGATCTAAAAATGATCAATTTAGGTCAAATGATCCTAAGACTAGGAATTTGGAAAAGGAAAATCAAATTTTGAAAGCAAAACTTGATAAACTGGAGAAAAACCTAGATAGACTCATTAGGGGGTCAAAAGGGTAAAGGATAATGCAAAAAGATCAACCTCTTAGGAATGGTAGGCCGGGTTTAGGATATAATTTTAGAAGGACAAATGTTGATAAAATGTCATATTCGAGGATGCCCTATGACTATGGTAAGGAAAAGGTCAAACATGGCAAAGAAAAATCATTTAAGGCAAAAGAGAAGGAGTTGACTAAGCAAAAGGTCTATAGGGTTAAGAGAGTGAGAGTAGAAGGTTAAGAAGCACCGGAGGAGCACCGGTGTGGTCTTGCACCTATAGATAAGGTACCTAGGAAGGTAACTAGGGCTAGGAGCTCAAGGGAGAGCTCTAGAAGCCAAAATGGGATCCATGGTCAATGGATCTCAGGTGGTCTCCTTCTAGGAAACTAGATGGACTATAGGGTGTGCCAAGAGGTTTAAAAGACTAAGGTTAGCCTTAATCCTAGAGAATTGGCACACTAAAGGGATAATTATGATGAAAAGGAAGAAATTGGAATTATAATTGAGAGAAAGTAATTCTAATGCTTAGATATCATATAACTTGATGTTATTAGCAGATTATGAATGAGTATGGGAAGAAGGATCAAGGTGAGGTCAAAATTAGAACTTCTGGATCAGTTTCATTGATACAATTTAGAGAAACTTCAAGTTTGTACCAATCGTGGGATTCGGGATAATTTTGATTGAAATTATATTTTTCCCAAATAGACTTAGGATCCACAAATCTCTCCATGAAATTTCATATTTTTTGGGAATTTATGGAATTAGTTAGACATTTTTGAATTTTGGATTGGAAATCTAAAAATCAGACATCAGTCGACTGATATCTGGCAGTTGACTGGCACAGGAGAATTTTGGCACAAAAAACATTCTGTATGGTTTGGCAGTCACCTGCCTAAACCGCAGTCGACTAGGTCGGAGTGTAAATACATTATGTGGGTTCTCCCAGTCGACTGCCATACTGGCAGTCGACTGGGTCGTGATTCCTATAAAAGAACATGGACGCGCGGGGGGCAGCCAAACCCTAGGTTTTGGCGATCCTCCTCGGCGTTTCCTCTTCTCCCGAGCTTCTCCTTCGTCCTCAGCCCCGAGTAAGCCCTAAAATCACTTCCTAAGCCCTTCTCTAACTCCGATCTACTCCTAGGGCTAGTTGAAACTCCCCTCTTCAAGTCAATATCTCAAATCATCATGAAGAGAATGAAAAGGTATCATCATTTAAGGTTCATTTTATCATTTAAACCATGTTTTGGAACTAATATGATGTTCTGTGCATGTTTTTTTTGATATTTTTCCTTTGGGGGGGGGGGGTTGTCTTGGCATGCATGGGTGTGTGTGGTATTTAGGATAGCCTCTAAGAAACATAGGGGTGAAGGATCATCCCAACAAAGTCAGGGAAGGTCAAGGTTTAGGTCCCTCGAATGTAAGAAAAGGTTCGAAGAAAATGAGTTCGTAGTGATGAACTGCCGATACCTAAACAAGGTCTTCTTCCAAGTGAAGTCGCCGTAATTGGCCGAGATAATTACTCATTTTCAGCTGGATCAGCTGGTCTACTGCCAGCACGATATCGATACTGATCTGTGCACAGAGTTTTACACAAATTTAACCTGCATTGACTCAGATAATAATTTATATGAGTCTCGAGTGGCCGGGGTTACTGTTCATTTCTCAGTCATGGGTTTAGCTGGGTTCCTACAGTGTAGAGCGTTGAATAATGCATCTACTTATTTTCCACTGTTGTTGAACCACTTGAGTTTCCTGGTGTCATCATTGACCAGATACACATGCATTATTTTAGAAGACACAGGAATGAGTCAGAGCGTATTTTTGACTCTAAACCCATGAGACCCTTTAGCCATGTCTTGTACAAGATTGTCATTGAGTGCATTCTGCCCATCGTCACCAAGGGGAGGGCCAAGATCAAACTCCCACACTTGGTGATGATGTACGCGTTGGAGAGGAGGTTAGACATAGATGTCTCCCTACAGGTATTTAGTGTCATTTGTCATTCTTCCCATAGTGCTAATGGGAAGATATATATGCCCTTCTGCCACATCTTGATCGAGTTTTTCCACCTGTGTTTTGGTATTCGTGTGGGTAGCGGTCATGTCAGGCACCTGTCCAAGGATTATGACCAGATTGGTACACGACAGTTATCCTTGGCAGGCATCGAGTGTCGGCAGGGGGAGTTTGTATGGAGACAGCGTCCGGAGGCCTCTAGCTCAGATGAGGAGCCCGCTGGGATAGTTACACGTGCAGCATTCACCCAACTTCGATCCGATGTCCACAGGCTTCAGGAGGATGTTTACGGCATCCGTGAGGATATTCACGGAGTACAGCAGACTGAGCAGAGGATTGAGGCGGCAGTTCATGGGATTACCAGCCACCAGGATGACATGTACGAGATGCTGCGACAGTTGCGTCTCGCTTATCAGGCTCCTCCTCCTTCTCCTCCTCCTCCTCCTCCACGTGGTGACGATCATATGTTCAGACCAGATGATGCAGTTTTTAGGAGTTGTTCACTGTTGAGAGCATTATTATTATTTGATGTATTTTTATACCTCTCAAACACTTTCCATTCTGATGATTGTAACTATTTGTATGACTTCAGGGCCTTGTCCCTAGCTACTCTTTTAGATGTTTATTTCATGACTGCTTTTATGGTTCCATGTATGATACAATCCATGTTATGTTACTGAAAATTTTGTCTTAATTTGATGATGTTTTGAATATTGCTTGATGGTTCGTTAAGTGCTAATGTATTGCTAAAACACTATGGTTTAAATTATGCTCTTTATATATGTGTTCTTGAAATAGTCTGTGATCCTATATTGGTTATATTGCTTACTATACATTGGTTGCAAGTTACATAATGAAACCTCTATAGAAAAGGGCATGGGAAAGTCTTATTTGTATGGTCATCTAGACTTAAGAGAAAAAGAGGGGGAGCTTCTGTCAAAATGGAAATATCTATATGAAAAAGAAAAGTTTGGGAATCATTCTATATGTCAAATGGAGGTGAATGAAATTGGCAAATATAGGAAATCATGAATGGATTTCAAAGTTGATACAAAATTGACATTATTTGAGGGGTTTTGGGTTTGTACCAAAAGTCAAGCACGGTTGATATTTTTCATTAACCAATATTTTTCTAGGGTAGAGAATACCGTAACAAGCGTTCTTGCAAAATTTCACATTTTTCCAGATTTTTTGAAAATTTTAATGCGTTTCTGAATTTCGGTTGGAAATTCTGAAAATTGTGTATCAGTCAACTGGTAGGCTCGCAGTCGACTGGGAGTGTGGACAGATTGTGACTTTGTGGTTTTTGAGGGGATTTTCAGAAATCTGGTTGGTTCTATTTGGCACCAAGGCTAGGGTTGCTTGGGGCAATCTTTTTGATGGTGTCAAAGGGGGAGAACTTGAGTGTTAAGTTAGACTTAGGTTGAAACATAACTTGGTTTGGGTTGTGAAACTTTAAAGTTAAGTTGGGAAAACTTAACTTGGGATTAGCAATAAGAATTGAAATTTGGGAGAAAGCATAGGTTAAGGGGGAGGTTGCCTCTTGTGTGTTATGCTTTACTTTTCAATTGCTTTTACTATTATCATTGCTATATGTTTACCTAATTTAACATATTGTCACACATCAAAAGGGGGAGATTGTTGGGGCAATCGACCCTGAGATGATCTGGAGGACCATGATATTTTGATGTGTGGGCAATATGGTTAAGTTAGGATTTGTGTTGGACTAATGTGTGTACATGAGTGTGCAGGTGTATAGGTACACATGGACTTGGTTGATGTCTTCGGGTGAAGGATAGCATGGAGGCTTGTGTTGGCATCCGACGGACCGTTGGATAGCAGGGATGATGAGCCGAGGGATGCGGACTTCGAGGCGTACGTGAATGGTGGCATGGAGGCAAGCTGGAGGCTTGCGTGCGCATCCGAGGGACGAGGGCCAAAGACGAAGAGGGCGTGAAGGCAACAGTCAAGACTGCTGGTGAAGAGTCAACTGGGTTGTGAGGGTCTGAGTATGAGTGTTTGTCCTCAGGGGCTAAGCCAGGAGGGTTTGAGTGCGGAGAGATTTGTACTCGGGAGTGAAACCCTAGGCTTAGGCGTGTACCAGTCGACTGGCCCACTGGCAGTCGACTGGTGAAGGCTGGAATAGGCTGGCAGATTCGAACGTTGTACTGTAACGGTCGAATCTGAGTGGGACCAGGTAACTGCCATTTTGGTAGTCGATTGGTAGCTGCTGTTTCAGACTCGAGTCCTATTTAAAGGGGCTCGTTTCCTACTATCTTGCTTGACGAAACTTGCTTGGGTAAAGTGAGTTAGTAGTCGTTTGTGCTCAGATAGCGTCCGAAGTGTTGTGGTGAGGTTTCTCCACTCACAAGGAGCGACAGAGTTAGCCGGAGGTTATCCAGGGCATGATCCACCGACGGATTCTTGTATTAGTCACCCGTCCGGGGTGGATACCAAGTAAATCTTCCGTGTTAGCATTGGTTAGTATTTGTTTGATTGTTTTTATTGTATATTCCGCTGCGCTAACAATCTTGTAGAGATTCAACGAGAAAGTGCTATTCACTCCCCCTCTAGCAAGCCATTCGATCTATCATTAGGTCTTGTGGGTCTAGGTCCATTTTAAAACACTTGAGAATCATAACAATCACACACTTTAGATTTTTGAAATAAATTGACACCTCAAAATAATTTATTACAAAAAATCTACCAACACCTCAAACACCGAGAATTTCGTATGCCACGATGGTGTGGACGAATACGAACTCTACATTCGTGAGAGTAGGTATTACCTATTAATTTTACTATATTGTCATCCTATCCTTTTGACAAGTAAAATTAATAGTTGGTCCTCTTCGACCCTACAAATAATAGCAGTGACTCCGATGGGGAGGATACTTATTATTTGTATCTAAGTGTTTACCACCACACGACACCAAGAAAAATTATTTTTGATTATGTGTCTTCCGATGCGGAAGTACACACGCACATCAATAATTTCCTATAGTCTTTTCTGACCTAGTGATCTGCAGAACAAGCCCATCCAATGGGGAGGAAGGCACTCAGAGCCGACGCGCAGACTTGTTCGCATCACTTGTCAGATTGTGGTGGAGGCCATGGGACCCTTAGGGCCCCTCTCCCACTTAGTTATTTGGGTTGAGGTTTTTACATGCATTCACACAACAAGCACACACAAACCAAAATAATAGAACAATGAAAAATTCCAGATTTTTTCAACTATTATGACCTTCGTCTCCAATGTGCCTCCAGTCGTGTCGTCACCTCGTCCACTCCATCCTTTCCATGCGCAAGCCACCATGAAGGAGTCCTCGAGTCGAGATGACTAGCTAACTAATTTACATCCATTGATCCTATACTCCACGAAGGAGTGTACATAAACTCTAGATCAAAAGTAAATAGAAAGCTTGGCTAAACAAGTGCCATATTTAATTACAAAAATTAAATAGCTTATCTAGCTTCGTCAACCCCGAGGATTCAAATAATTTACATCACACAATCAATCACATACACACAATATAATTTGCCATAATAGTTGGAATCTAGTGCCTGCAACACAAAGTTAGCCTATGCACATCCAAAATATCATCCAGCAAAATAATGGACATGATAATGTGTAGGAAAAATAACTGAATCCTAAACACACAAAATCGGAAACCTCGCTCTGATACCAATTGTAGGTATGGCTTGGCGATTTTCCATGACAACCACGTGGTCATATCTGAGAGACCTCTCTATGTCCATGGATTAAAAATTTAATCCGAATAGAGACTCATCACTATAACGACCGATTCGTCGCCGTGTTAATTAGTCCAAGTCATAACTTAGCCAAAAGGCTTTGTAACTTTCCGGATTAACTAACCGCGGAAAAGATGATGATTTGGATCGCCAGTTTTTGTGTGTATGATCGGGGTCCAGTTAGCTAATTATTAACTATGATATCGAATCAAAATAATAAACTAACTTACATAAAATGACAAGGCAAAGCATAATGACACAAACAAAACAAAGCATAAAGAAAACTGAGCCCGGGAGAAATATACCTCGCCGTTTACCTCGCAGTCTTCTATCATATGACCCTCCCCTCCTGGACGTCGTGTGGGCGACGATCTACCAGGTTGTGGAGTCACCATGACACTAGATCAATCCTTCCTTTTCTCCTGCTCTTTGCGCCGAGAAACAAAACCCTAGAATTAGGTTTTGGCTTCACCACCGGCGGCCCTTAAAGGAGATGATGATGAAGTCAAGAGGATGAGTTCCTCTCCTTCACCACAGCCCATGCCAACCTCTCTTTCTTCTTCCTATCTCGTGGCAGCAACACCACAAGGAAGAAGAGTTCCTACACCTTCTCCCTTTTCCGGCAACAAACACCAAAAGGGAAGCTCACCTTGCTGGCTCGCCACTCTTCTTCCTCCTTGCTCCTGCGCGCCACAATAGGAGAAGGGAGCTTCTCCTTTGTCCTGTGAACGTCTGCAACAAGATAAGCTGAAGAAGAGAGTGGAAGAAGATGAGAACCGCGAGTTCTCTTCTCCTCCACCACCGGCGCCGACCTCTACCCCTTGCACCGCCGGTTTCTCCCTTCACCCTCCTTGCCGCGCGCCACCAAGGGTCAGAGACAACTCCTCCCTTGCTCCATGACCGAATGCGTCCTTGAGGATGAGAAGAAAACAAGAGAAGAAGAAGAGGAGGTGGTCCTCTTCTTCCTTCTACCGCCGACGCCCAAGGGTTGAGAGGAGATTCAAGATTAGAGAGAGGGAGAGAGAGAGGTGGGGTTTATATAGGGGATTAGTTATGTTTAATTGGAAAAAATTTCCAATTAAATATGGATTGATTATAAAAATTTATATAGAATAATTTCTTAATTAATCCAAGATTAATTCCATTAATTATTCCATCCAAATTTTTATATAGAATAATTCCTTAATTATTCCATGATTAACTCTTTAATTAATTCGAGATTAATAAATTAATTAATACCAAATTAATTCTTAATTAATCTGGCTTTTTATCATGACTCTTATGGGGCTTTATTGGGCTAAGATAGGGACCATGAGGAGGAGTTGGTTCTTGGCCCTCTAATGGATCCAAACCCAATCCATTAATGGAGATCCATTCCACTAAAGGATCCCATTGTACTTGCTCACCAACCCCCATATTTTCATATGGGCTCCACCTAGTACGAGTCATCCATCTCCCCATGTTTAAGATATCATATGCCCAATAATTAATTTAATTTACTGATAATTAAATTAATTATCTTTTTGATCCTTGATTAGTACCACTCAACCTTTTCGACATGCCGGACCATGGTCCACTTGCAAGATTTGACATGACGATCCTTTTGAGCTCACCAAGGGGGCATCATCACCCTGACCCACTAGGACACGGATTTCGTTAATAATGAACGACACATCATACTATTAATATTATCTTCCAATTTACCGGGTCTTTCGATCTAACAGAATAGATCTCACCCATTGGTAAATCAAAGATATAATAATTAATAATATTTGCCCGCCATTATTTCAGGATTAAGAGATCGTACTCCACAATAGCATTCGAGGTCTAATCCAATTTACTAGGTCAGTACAAAAATTGGATGACCTCTCTTTTGGTCCTACTCAATGTACACAAAGTACACTAGTGTAATCCTATGGTTAAGATAAACCACACCTGGTTACAATACAACCATCCTGATGGTTTGTCCAACTCCATCTTGGTTGTGAGCCTCTTTCTTATGCTTCGGTAAGGAACCTGATAACATGATCTTCTGTGCGACGCCACGTTCCATGTTATCTACAATGCCAAGCATTAGACGTTTAGTGCACATACTAATATAAACATGCACTATGTGATTTTCTGATTTTCTTTAGAATGTAGATGTATCCTAACCAAAAGGCAAAACTTTTAGTATACATCCTAACACCATCTTCTCCACGCGTGAAGTGGAACGGTAACCGTGCATGAAAATGGTAACTCTGTTGTCTTCTTGTCCATGCATGAGGGTAGCGCCAACTTCTCCACGCGTGAAGTGCAACAACAACTGTGCATGCAAACGGGACTCAAGCCGGCGACACTCTTCGATGGAACAGAAGTTGCTTCTCCAAGCGACTTCAACGCCGGGGCTAGTGTCCAATGTCGTGATTTCTCCATCAAGTTGGCAGCACTCTTGTTCTCCAATTGAAGAGACGTAGCTTCAATGGTTCTGTGGAGAACGAAAGTGGCTCACTGAGTAGAAACAACTCACGACAGTGGAGAGAAGACGGCTGAGAGAAAACAAGTTGTGACTTGTTGGTGGTTGGAGAAAACAAGTTGCTCACACAACTTGTTTGTAGCTTGAGAACGCAAGTTGGAGTTGTGGAGTTGCTTAGAATACAAGTTGCTCATGCGACTTGGAGTTGCTCAAAACACAGAAGCTCCAAGATACTTGCTGCTCGGGCGCCGATGATGGATAGAGGAGAGTAGGGTTTGTGTTTGGATTATCTTCTTCCTTGGAGCGGCCGGCGACATCCCTTTGGTTAGGGATTGGTTGGCGCAAGGAGAAGGTATCAACTTGGTGACCACGGGTCTTGGTAGATCGTCGCCCACATGATGTCCAAGAGGGGAGGGTCATACGGTAGAAGATCGTAAGGTAATGGAAGGTATAATTCTTCCTTTGACTCCTTATGTTATTTTGTGCCTTGTTTATTTGCCTCGTCATTTTATGTTAATTATTTAATTGTTTTGATTTTGTATCATAGCCAATAATTAAATAATTGGACCCCATAAACACACAAAAGCCGGCGATCCACTCGTCGCCTTTTCCGAGGTCGAACGGTCAAGCAAATTACAAGTCCTGATCTTTGTGATTGGCCGAGTTGTAATTTGGATCGTTCGATACGGTACGAGATGATCATTGGGAGATGAGTCTCCATTCGGATTAATTTTTTAATCCGTAGACATTGAGAGGTCTCTCAGAACAACCAAGTATTCACTTAGGAAACCCGCCAAGCCATACCCAATAATGTCGCTACATAAAAAGACACTTTTTATGTAGCGACACGACCCCTCTAGCTCCATCAGGTGACTTTCTAAGCCGTGCCCTACGGTCTTCCCACTCCCGGCAGGGGGAAGACCGTAGGGCACAACTTAGAGAGCCGCCTAATGGGGCCAGAGGGGTCATGTCGCTACAAGTTCTCTGTGCCAAAATAGTCCGAGATCGCCGACACGCTGCTTCTATGATGAAACGACTTCTTCTTCCTTAAGCAAGTGTTGTCGGTATAAAGTTTTATTTTTATTTGTACTTAAATCTTCATGCTCTGTAACTCATTTTGAGGATTATAGAATTGTCCATCAAAAATGGTGAAGGACTGTGGACCTTAGAGTAAAAGCTGTCATAGACTCTGAACCAAGTAAAACAAAGCTTGTTAGCGTTGTTGTTGCTTGTCATTTTGATTATTTCGCTCCTTGTACTCACGTTTTTAATCCAAAAATTTAGTATCGATATTCACCCCCCCTCTATTGATCACATCGATCGCATAAGTGGTATCAGAGCGGGTTGCTCAATTTCGGTGAAACCACTAGTTGAGCGGATTTTTAGATTTTTCATTGTTTTCAATCAGAAAAGGTATTCTTGTTAAATTTGGCAACTCAAAACCTGGACTAGAAAATTTTCGAGGATTTATCGGATAGGTTTTAAGGTATCAAGGCCTAAGGATGAATTTCTGGATGTTTAATTAAGTTAAACTCGAAACATCTAGGGGCTGAAGGTAGAGGAAATCCTAAGGGCTAAGGGGATAATAGCAAGTTGACATAACTTTTGAGGGTTGATTGTGGGATTTTCAGAAGTTGAAGGGGTTGTTTGCAAAAGCCACCCTTACTTAAATATTTCTTCTTCCCGATGCTTCACCCAAATCGCTCGTAGCTAACAACACCACATGCGACTCCTCTTCACCGGAGCGACGCGACCAACGTCCTTGTTTCCTCCAAGGGAGCATTTCGCTGCCCGACCGTCAGCGTTGCCCATTGTTGGTCACACCTCCTCCCTAAGCCCTAGATCTGATTTCCTAGAGTAGATCGGACACTCACACCAGGGGAGGACTTGTAGAGGAGGATTAGGCTGGATCCGAGTGACATTGATTTGGAGGCACAAGAATGAGGTAAGCTAGGGCTTCTCTTGGTGTTTTGTTATGGATTCCTTTGGAAACCTCTGACCTATTGTATCCGCACGCTACTTGGGGTCAATTCAAGGGCTAGAGTTCATGCTTGCTTGAATTTGAGCAAATCACCAAGATCGACACTCATTAAAGGTAAGGAATCATAAAATTTTTGATCTTGATTTGGTTCCATGATGTAATCGAGTTTGGTGTTGGTTGTTGGCACAAGGATATGCTCTGTTTTGTCTCAGTTTTGTGCCAATTATGCCGTGCACTCTATGGGGTTGTGAATTATATGTTCTATTGTTTTAGATGAGATAGTTGGTTGTAGAATTCGAACTGGTATATTGATTTTCCTATATTTGAGATGTTGCCAAGAATTCACTATAATTGATTAGTATCTTGTTTTTACGATTCCTGTTGTGGGCTTTGTGTGGATTTGGATCTGTGGATTGAATCATAGCGATGATCTTCCTATTTTGGAAAGGGATAATAGTAATGGTTTTGATCGGTGTGGAGTTAGATATGTATAAATTTATGTTTCTATTAGCATTTCAATTGAGGTAGCTCGTATTGTTGCTTTGATTAAATAGGAGTAGAAGTTATGTCGTGAGCTTTACTTGGAGTTGAAACATGCTATGTTGTATTCCTAGGCTTGGATTTCTACTGTGAGTTTCCTCTTAGTGTTGGGATGTATATTTGATTGATGTTGAGTGAGGAGTTCATCTTGTTGTTGTTAGGTGAGTTCTAGGTGATGCTATTCTGATTTTGAGTGATCGAGGCTTTTGTTTCTGATTTTGTTTTGGTGAGTATGGTTTAGCTGTGTATGTCAATTGACTTTGGTAATTGAAGAAGGAATTGTTCTCATGGGATTAGAGTTGAGTGGATTTGCCTATGTTAGGAAAATTCATGTTGGGTTGGTGTTGGTTTAGGAAGGGTGTAGTGTAACCTAATCCAAGTTAGCTTAGATTCAAGTTTCCCATTTTGAACTTGGATCTTATTGGGTTAGGATTAGGGTTTGGGGTTAACTCGGTGGTTGATCCCTAACTAAGGCTAATTCCAATTAACTTAGGGTTAGCTTAATTCTGTGGTTCAGTATTGGGGTAAACCACACTTTGGTCAAGTTGGGTTAATCCGGATAAGATTTGGTGTCTAGTCTAGTTAGCATCATTTGTAATGATGGCTTACAGTATGTTTTATGGATACAGGACATTGACTTGAGCAGTTGGCTACGGACTATTGTTTGGACGGAGGGTTCTCTTCGCTTTCAGGTTACTACATCAGGAGGCGAGTATCTCTGACTTATTTTTTAGATACTGTCTTAGTATTGTGCATAGTTGTTATAGATAGCAGTAGGTTTATACGCTATGTCTGCTTTTGTATATCATGATCCGATATCTGTTGTTTATTGTTTTAGATAACTCTTATGTAGTTTCATATAGATTTGTTATCTGTCTTGTGTGCTTATGTCCACAAATACACTAGTAGGTCACTTTGTATCTGTAGTTGGATAGATTTCTAGATATACCTTGTATTGATACCTAGGGTAGGACTGTTAGATCTGGATACATGTGTTAGATCTATAATTTTCCTACTGATGTGTGGTTGATGACCTGGTTAGTGAGCAGGGTATTGTTAGCAAACACTACCCTCAAGTTGCATATTAAGCTATAGGCTCTATACGATTGCATACTGGCGATCATCGGCTCACCTAGAGTCTGAGCCCATGGCGTAGTCAGGTTTCTTGTATTGATAAAGCTATTAGCGTTGTGCTATTGGATGATGGTGACCACTGGCTCCCTTGAGGTCTGCGCCCATCACCAGTCATGCCTTAGTCATATTTGCATAGCCATAGGTGCTGGGTTACATACATGCATACACCATAGGTGCTAGGCATCATATTTGTATAGCCACAAGTCTGGGCTACGTATATACATTGCCATAGGTGCTGGGCATCATACATGCATAGCCATAAGTGTTTGGCTACATACTTGTATTGTCACAGGTGCTGGGCATCATTTTTGCATAGCCACAAGTGCTAGGCTACATACATGCATTCGCCACAGGTGCTGAGTATCATACTAGCATAGCCATAGGTGCTGGGCTACATACATGCATTGCCACAGGTGCTGGGCATCATACTTGCATAGCCACAGGTGCTGGGCTACATACTTCCATTGCCACAGGTGCTGGACATCATTTTTACATAGCCACAGTGTTGGGCTACATACATGCATTCACCACAGGTGTTGGGCGTCATACTTGCATAACCACAGGTATTGGACATCATATTTGTATAGCCATAGGTGCTGGACTACATACATGCATTTCCATAGGTGTTAGGCATCATTTTTGCATAGCCACAGGTGCTGGACTACATACATCCATTTCCACAGGTGCTGGGCATCATACATGCATAACCATAGGTGCTGGGCTATATACTTGCATTGCCACACATGCTGAGCATCATACATGCATGGCCACAGGTGCTGGACTACATATTTGCATGTCATGAGTGTTTAGCTTTATATGTTGTATGCCACGAGTTCTTGGCTTCTCTACGCAGCCGTCTGTGGTTGGCTTGTCTGTTTCTTGTTCACCCGACTGCCGGTCTGGGGGTGGCTGAGGTGCATGCAAAACAGATCATTGCATCATGTGTATAGGATGCATTGCACCTTTGTTGGAGCTTGTTGTGTTTGAGTGTTGTATATATTTGACATGCACTTACAGGTGACATGCACATTTGGATTGTGTATCATTCTTGAGGTTATATTGGGGATTGATTACACCGACCCGCATGATAGACGTACTCTGGTATGCATTCACCTTTAGTCTTAAGTTATGCTTTATCCTCTATATCCGAGACTGTATCAGCGTGATTCATACTGTTATTATAGCTTACTATTCATATCTGTTTTGATATACGCTGAGTTATTTGGACTCACCACCGTTCACCATCTTTCTATCTTTAGGCTGATCGGTCGTCGGAGAAGCTCAGTTGTCAGTCCCGAGTCCCTACGACTCCATTGATTGGTGCTTTCGCGAATTGTATTTTCCTTTTATTGCATACTCTATTCGTTGTATTCAATTTTATATCGTGGACTTGAATCGTGATTCATTCATATGGTATTATATTTTTGAGTCCTTTGTTGGACTTATTTTGTATTGTTTTGCTGCGCGCCTGCCCAAGGGCAGCTTAGGTGAGTAAGGTTGGATTATGGGTTGAGATTGCATTATTTTCCTACCTTATTTCTTGTTTTGAGGCATGAGGCCAATATTATATTGCGTGTCATGTATGTGTATGTGTAAATTGTCCGGCGAATAGGGGAGATGTTGTTCGATTTTATATTGGATCAGCGACTCCGTTGGTCTCGGGGCATGACAATTTATTTTGGTATCAGAGCGTAGGTTATGATGTCGACCTATTTTAATGTTTTGACGGACTTTCTAAATTTTATCTGATACCAATTTATTTTGGTATTAAAGCTGAGGTTTGGCGAGTCTTTTTGGATTTGTCGAAGTTAAATCTGTTTGGTAGGTGTCGGAGCTCGGGTTTGATGAGATCTACCCAAGTACATTTCGGATTTTCAGAGTCATTTTTTTCGACATTTTTGCACTCTAAGACTTGGTGGCGACGGGACATCTTCAGGCGACAATCATGTAAACTGGTAAGTTTGGTAGTCTTGTACTATTTGTAACATTGGGTAATGGTTTAACATGTATGACTCGGAGTAGATTTGCTCCTGCACCAGGATGTGGTCCTGGGCGTCCACGTGAGCGGACTTTTGGGTCTCAGTCGATAGAGTCACCAGAGAGACCGACTGGGATAGAGTCGGTTAGTCGCAGTCAGACTCCCACGAGTGTTTCGAGGGTCTCGGTTCCATTTGTATTAGCGGTTCCCACTGTTCTGCCACCGTACCAACTTCTGTGGTGTCCACAGTATAATCAGTAGTACCTACCCCTGCCTATTCTGCGGTACCACCAGTGGTACCTGCCCCGGCATATGTAGCGATACCAACAGCGGTACCATCTGTTGCACCCCCACCGGTGTATTCAGCAGTGCCTACACCCCCAACATCACCTACATCTGCGTATTCAGTGGTACCACTAGTCGTACCCCCTACGGTGTATTCCGTAGTACCACCAATAATGCCTGCTTTGGCAGTTCACCTAGCTCCACACATGGCTTCGATTCCGAGATTTCCCACGATTCCTACTACAACTCCTACTCCTGTGTCTATTGCGGCTTCATTGGTGGATCCTATTGTGTTTATGGACTGGGCTAGGGCCAGAGCATGGATCCAAGCATTGGCTGAGTTGGTGAAAGGCCGATTTACCGTATTTCATAGAGGACCAGACCCGCGGGTTGCTCGTTCATGGATCGAGACCTTGGAGGGTACATTTTACTAGATGACTTGTTCAGAGTGGGAGAAGGCAGAGCTGACCGTCTACCATTTGTGTGATGAGGTGACTACCTGGTGGGCCACACAACGCACGGTCATTAGTGAGCAGCACATCACATGGATAACTTTTCGTGAGGCATTAGAGAGTCAATATTTCCCCACTGCATATCAGATGGCTCAATGTCAGGAATTTCTGAGTATCCAACAAGGAAAGTACACAGTCATGGAATATAATACGGAGTTCAGCCGTCTAGCTGATTACTGCCCCCAGTTGGTGGCACATGATAGAGAGAGGATGCTTTTGTTCATCCAGGGTTTAGCCGGTTATATTCAAATTCAGATACCTGGATTTGGCACGACCCCCTATTGTGAGGCATTAGACAGAGCACTCTTGATCAAGATGACACAGAAACAAGTGTATGGTGATAAAGCAAAAGAGAGACAGTCATATCAGGATACACTGTCAGACCAGGAGCAGCTGTATGCGGGACAAAAACAAACCAGTAGGGACTATGATGTGCAAGGAAATTCTGGGGTATCTCCTCGACCTCCAAAGAATGGGCGTTTATCAGCAGGACCTTCCAAGTCATTGTAGCTGAACCGGAGGAGTGATGGTACTATGTTTCACTATTTCAGTGTGGGCCCAGGGATCATGGTACATCAGAATATCCCATTGGCCAGAATATATGCTATTCCTGTAAATTCCCAGGGCATTAGAGCCGGGAGTGTGATCAGAGGGCGATGCATCAATTCGCAGAGGCCACCACTCAGAGGGGTCACCCTAGACCATCATGGTCACAGAGAAGAGGTTAGCGAACTTAGACTTGTTCACGGTAGAAGCAGATAGCTCCCCCACCGATACACATCTATTGTATGCATCGCTTTTAGCAGACCCCCACTTTGGTAGCACCCCAGTCTTTTGCGACCGATGATTATTGTCAGACGCATCAGCCTCAGTAGTCAGCCAGCCGCAGCAGTTTATTGTAGCCCCTGTGTTTCCATCTGATAACCGTTTTAGTTGTGTTACGGTTTCAAATATAATTAAAGTGTCGAACTCCTCTAAACTAATGTAGTATAGAGTAACTCGAGTCGTCTCTCTCAAGGAATGTAATGATAGATTAATAAATCTTAGGATCGTATGTTATTGCTTTTGGATTTTGGATATCAAACTGGGGATTTGGATTTAAAAGCTATGACTATGAAATGAAATAGCAAAGCAAGTATGAAATCTAATCCTAATTAATGAAAGACAATGCGAGTAAAGAACTAATCTAATCTAAACTATACTTGCAAGGAAATGAAAAGCAACATAAAGTAAGCATTTAGGGAAATGGAGCATAAATGAAACCTAACCTAATTGCATCAAATCAAAATACATAACCCTAAGAAAATATAAAGCAATCAAACTAACAAACATTAAAAGAATCTAACCTAAAGGAAATGTAAAATTGAAATCTATCTAATGGAAGAGACAATTCATCAAACACATGGTGAGCATATATTAAGATAATATGAGTGTATGCCATTCTAAAACATGAGAGATCAAATTGATACATGCATCAACAACCACAATAGACAATCCACAAGCAACACATAACAACCCAAATACATGAAACCAATCAAACAATCTTATGAAGGCAATCAATCAACCCAATCTGAAGGCTGGAGGAATCGCTGGATGATGAAGGGGCTGCCGGAAAAGCTATGAAAGCTGCTAGCCAGAGGCTGTGAGTAGCTACCGGTCGGCTGTGAAGAAGGGTTGTGAAGTGGATAAGAAAGGTGAGAAAGTGAGGAGCTAGGGTTCGCGGATGAAGAGAAGAGGGAGAAGAAGAAAGGGATCGTCTGGCCGGCTAGGGTTCTTCGATCCGGATGAGGCTTGCGTGATTCCTCTTCTGCCCTAGCGTGAGGTTGGTGGCTGCAGTGGAGAAGAGATGAGGAAGGTAGACAGACCGGCTGGCGGCAGTGAAGGAGAAGAGGGAAGCCGCCGGCCGAAGGAGGAGAGGAGAAGTGGAAGGAGAGATGTCGTCCGGACCGAGTCGATTCTTGCGTGATTTTGTCCAACCCCCGATGCCCTCCCTTGTGCGCGTGAGTTGAGGCCGTGGAGAAGCAGATCAAGTCCAGTCCAAGTCCTCTTTTGAGTTCAGCCCAGCAGCCCTTGTTCAGCCCAACCCTTGTGTCCATTCCATTCAGCCCAAGCCCATCTCTGCCTTTGAGTTCATTCGGCCTGTTCGGCCCAACTCTTTCCAGCCCAGCCCTTTTTCTCCCCCAATGAAGCTTGCGTGAGGAAAGAAAGGGCCAAGTTTCTTATTGGGTTGTTGGGTTTTTGGGTAGGAGGAAGAAGTAAGAAAATTTAGATCCGAGTCTAATAAGGGTTGGATGAAATAAACCATCTCCATTTGAATTGAACCAAGCCTTCAAATTAGACCATGGGTCCAATTACTTTGATTCAAGCCTTGGTCCAAGGTTCATCTTTAATTCCTACAAAAATCATGAAATAATGCCAAAATTTAGATGAAATTATAATGAGCTCCAAAAATAGATCCTAATCGTAAAATATGATATAAACATGATTTAAACGTACGAGAGGATAAAAAATACTAAGTAAATGAGCAAATATAATGACATAAAATGCTAGTTATCACACCCCCACACTTAATTCTTGCACGTCTCGAGCAAGTAAACAAAACTAAAAGAAAACAATATATCTCCCAAACATTACATCCCCTATCGATACTTGAAAAATAATAAAAGAAGGTTACTTAGGATCATTAAGTCTCAAGAATCAATGTATTTATGGTTCCAAATCTCACATAAGTAAAAAAGGCATGGTAATTTCATCAACATGAATAAACTAAGCATGACAAAAACCTCACAAGATAGATATATCCACTGATACTCACAAAAATAACAAATATGAAAGTGGAGTTCTCTCAAAGCATTCATGACATTGCACTACCATATGCTTGCTTATTTTCTACTTCTCCACTACTATAGCATAAGTACATAAATCAAGCGGACTTTTCAATGACTAATGATGAAACCACGTGCTAACAAGATAACAAGAAGGGTAGATAACAAAGAAGATCACAGAGAATATGAGAGCATTGGGGTAATTAACATGACGTATACAATCAAACAATATGCCAAAATAAAAACACGATCAAACATCCAACACTCAAAATTCTCTTTGCACATTCTCCAGGCAATACACATCAACTACTTACAACATCTCTCAAAATGCATGTATGTATTAACAACTTAACTCTTGAGTTTCTCTCAATAATAATATCGAATGAGTATACATCAATTTTTTATGAAAATATTCCTTCTTGTTCCTCACTCACAAAATCCCAAATGCTTGAGATTTTTTTTTCTCTCTTTCATTTTTCATTCTTTTCTTTTCTTTTTTTTCACTTCTTTTTTTTCACTTTTTTTTTTCATTTCTCTCTTCTTTTTTTTCACAGAGAGATTTTTTTTCATCTTTATTTATTTATTATTATTATTTTAAGTACATAGAGAGATTTTTTTTTCAACAAGCATTCGTCCATACACACTTGTCTTCCCCCCACACTTAAAACTTGCTTCAGACAATGTAACAAAGTATGATAACATCTAAAACTCACAATAATATAGGCTAATAATAGCCAAATAAAAATGTAACTCATCATGTAATCACCCCATGCTCTCATACTCAAGGGAAGAATAAGCTAATAAAGATATGACAGTGAGAATACAATAATAATGAGAAGATTTGACAAAGGAAAGACAATGAAACATGAAAGCAATAGGTGAAATGCTCACCAGTAACGGTAACAAAGTAGAGGGAAAACTAAGAGTTCAACAAGAAAGTTTGCCTCCATCATATTCATGTAAGTTTATGCTATTGTAATTTCAAAAAGAATGAAAGCAAGTTCTAGAGTGTCAAGTATCACAAATGCTATCACACAAAGGAGGATTAAGGATAAGCATGACAATATCCTCACTAGGTGAACAATAAAATGTCATGCTTTATCTAACAAGATAGAGTCCATTACCACAACAAATGACTAAATGCAATTAATGCCCCCAAGCATACCAAGGAAACCAAAACTCAGTAGTCAGACTTAACCATCTTTTATGATTCTCAAAGCATAATAAAGGGACATGTAGGGAGATACAACTGAAAATCAAGCAAGGTTTATTCAAAACCAAACAAAATGCAGAATGAGGAGCAAAGTATGAATGCAAAGTATGAAAGCAAACAAACATGCAAGTATAAACATAAAGAAAAATAAGAAAAGGAAAGAAAAGGAACAAACTCCCCTTTATTCCTGGCTGTTGGAGTCGGTTATGGAGTAGCATCCATCCAGGTAGTGGTAAGGTTCGGGTGGTCGAGAGAGCATTCCTCACGTGATCTACGTCATAGTGCACTGTTCCCCCACACTTCGATTATACATAAGTGTGTTCCGGTGGTCGAAGGCGATTCAGGTACAAAATCCACTTAAGAGGTGAAGTGCTACAAGTCAAGGTAAGAGCAACTCCTCTCTTTCTATGCTTTTTGGACGTTCTTCCAGGAGGTTGGAGTCTATTTAGTTGTAACACCCACTCTAGAAGCCTACGACACCCTGCAAAACCATGAAAAGAGAATACCTCCCTCCCGCACACATGCAGGGTAAGAAAAAGATAAATTACAATCAGTCTCTAAATAGAATGTATCAAGAAATGCATCACACCCAATAAAATCAACCTTAGGTACCTCTATGAGTTTTTCTAAAAAATTAGGAGAATTATTTACCTTGTCTTTTTGAGAAATACCTGAAGGTTCTACCAGAGTGGATGTAACTATGGTCTCCTCCTGGTAAGGTAAAGGCTTCATCTCAAGTTCAGGTGCTGGTGGAAATACAATGAAAAGAGGTGATTCTTGGGTCCTTGCTTCCACCATGCAAGTCCCTACACTTTCATACTTATCCTCTAAATCTCCTAATATATCACTCAATGTAGGTGATCCCTGGCGCTTAGTCCAATCCCCTACACCTATAGAGTCAGTTTTGAGGATGCCACCAACGAGTACTGAGATGGGACGAGTATATGCGGCTACCCGAGAGGAGGCACCGCAGATCGATGGATTAGCCTTTCGCGGCATGATGTTCATTCATGCATTTTTCAACTTAAGTAGTGATAAATATTGATAGTCCTCCTTAGTACTTGGCATGGATATACCTGGATGGGATCCAATGAGTGTCTACGTTTAGATCATGGGGTCTACGTGTGTACCTACGGGCTGGCGAGATATTGGTTGTCAAATAGAGATGATGGAGTCTACTGGATTCTATGGGTTGCTCCCTTACTCAAGAAACATATGATTAGTTTTCGTCAAACATTTACACGATATAGGTGTTGTTAGTATATACCGTACGTGATAGCGAAATTTGGGGACTAAATTTTTGTTAGTGGGGGAGAATGTTAAATTTGGCGACTCAAAACCTAGATTAGAAAATTTTCGGGGATTTGCCGGATAGGTTTTAGGGTATCAAGGCCTAAGGATGAATTTCTGAAAGTTTAATTAAGTTAAACTCGAAACTTCTAGGGGCTCAAGGTAGAGGAAATCATAGATTTAATAACCTGTTTCGGTTTAACTAAAGGCTAAGGGGCTAATAGTAAGTTGACTTAACTTTTGAGGGTTGATTATGGGATTTTCAGAAGTTGAAGGGGTTGTTTGCAAAAGCCACCCCTCACTTAGATATTTCTTCCTCCTGATGCTTCACCCAAATCGCTCGTAGCCAACATCACCACACGTGACTCCTTCTCTTCACTGGAGCGACACAAACACCGTCCTCGTTTCCTCCAAGGGAGCATTTCGCTGCCCGATCGTCAGAGTTGCCCATCGTCGGTTGCACCTCCTCCCTAAGCCATAGATCCGGTTTCCTGGAGTAGATCGGTCAATTGTTAGGATGTATACTAAAAGCCTTGCTTTCGGTCAAAATATATTTACATTTTAAAAGAGAATTACAAAATCACACGGTGCATATTTATATTAGTATATGCACAAAATGTCTTATACTTTGCATTGTAGATAACATAGTGCGTAGTGATGCACAAAAGATCATGTTATCAAGTTCCTTGCAGAAGTATAAGAAAGAGGCTCACAACCGAGATGGAGTTGGTCAAACCATTGGGATGGTTATAATGTAATTAAGTGTGGTTTGTCTTAACCATAGAATTACACGAGTACACTTTGTGTGCATTGAGTAGGACCAAAAGAGAGGTCATCCAATTTTGTACTGACTTTATAAATTGGATTAGACCTCGGATTTATATTATAGAGTATGATCTCTTAATTCTGAAATAATAATGGACACGTATAATTAATTATTATTTCATTGACTTACCAATGGGCGTGATTTATTCTATTAGATCGATAGACCTGGTAATTTAAGAAATAATATTAATTATATGGTGTGCCATTGATTATTGAGGGAATCCGTGTCATGATTAGTCAGGATGATGATGCCCCCTTGATGAGCTCAAAAGGACCGTCATGTCAAATCATGCAAGTGGACTATGATTCGACATGATGAAAAGGTTGAGTGGTACTAATCAAGGATCAAGAAGATAATTAATTTAATTGTCAGTAATTTAAATTAATTATCAGGCATTCAATATCTTAAATACGGGGAGATGGATGACTCATAATAGGTGGTGCCCATATGAAATTATGGTGGTTGGTGAGGAAGTTCAATTGGATTCTTTAGTGGAATGGATCTCCATTAATGGATCGGGTTTGGATCCATTAGCGGGCCAAGAACCAACTCCACCTCATGGTCCCTACCTTAGCCCTATAAATACCCCATAGGAGTCATGATACAAGGCTAATGATTAAGGAATTAATCCACGATTAATTTGAGAATTATCATCCAAAACCCCCTAGAATTCTCTCTCCCTCTCCTTCTCTCTTAGGGTTGCGACAAGAGGGAGAACCCCTTGGATTGCCGGCGACAACCAAGAAAGGGAGAAGGTGATCTCCTCCTCTCTTCCTCTATCTGGTGGTGAGTAGAGACTCACGAGAGGTGAAGGGAAGCTTCTTCCTGTTTGCCTTGTGGGTGCACGCAAGGTGAAGGGAGCAAGCGGGCGGCGCCGACGGCAAGGGAAAGAAGGTGATCGGATTGGAAGGGTGATAAAGAGAGGTTGTTCACTTCTCTTTTCCTTTCATTGGGCATCCTCTCTTCCTCTCCACTAGAGGTGGTGATCGACGCCAGCGACTGCTATGAGGAGGAGAGTTGCATCGGTGGCGCATCTTGGAGGTGGGCGGCGCCGGCGCAAGCAAAGAAGATTGAAGAAGGGGTTTTCGGCAGCAATTCTGGGAAGAAGAAGTGATCTTATTCTTCCTCTTCATCTTCTTCATCTTCCCCTACTCATTGGTCACTGGAGCAAGCAAGAAGAAGGAGCTTCTTCCTTGAAGGGTCGTCGGCGGCCGAAACCCTAGGTTAGGGTTTTGAGGTTGGCGCAAAGTAAGGAAGGAGATTGGATGATTAATTGGAAGCCTTGGTGACTTCGCGTCTTGGTAGTTCGTCGCCCACACGACGTCCAAGAGGGGAGGGTCATAAGGTAGAAGACTTTGAGGTAAAAGGCGTAGTATACCTCTTCCTGGCTCCTTTTGTTTTCTTATTATTTCATGCTTGGTTTTATTATTGCATAAGTTTTGATTAATTGTTGTAGTTTAATTATGTGTTAAATTAATATTGATAATTAATCATGTTATGGATCTCGATAATAAATACAAAAATTGACGATCCATTTGTTGTCTTTTCCGCGGTCGATTAATTCGAAAAAGTTACAAGGCCTTAACTTTGGTTTTGGCTAATGTGTGACTTGAATTAATTGACACGACGACGAGACGGTCATTTGGGATACAAGTCTTTATTCGGATTAAATTTTAATCCGTAGACATAGAGAGGTCTCTCATGTTCGACCCCATGGTTGCACAGGAAACCCTCAAGCCATACAAGGGTTTATTCCCATCATCAATCACACTAGGGGAGGAATTGTAGAGGAGGATTAGGCTGGATCCGAGCGATGTTGATTTGGAGGCGTAAGAATGAGGTATGCATAGGCTTCTTTTGGTGTTTTGTTACGGATTCCTTTGGAAACCACTGACCAATTACATCTGCACATTACTTAGGGTCGATTCAGGGGTTGGAGTTCGTGCTTGCTTGAATCTGAGCAAAACACCAAGATCAGCACTCAATGAAGGTAAGGAATCATAAAATTTTTTTGATCTTGATTTGGTTCCCTGATGTAATCGAGTTTGGGGTTGGTTGTTGGCACAAGGATATGCTCTATTTTCAGTTTTATACCAATTATATCGTGCACTTTATGGGTGTTAGTAGGAGCCCTAGAGACAATTATGTGATGATTGATTAGGGACCTTTTGTATCATATTCTATCATTAATAAACACATGTTTGATTATTATACTTTATATTTGTGCCAAATAACTAAGTATAATAATGTCCTTGGGTAGTAGGTTTTTATCTACATCATATCGATTGGTTGAATCAATAGTGAGATGATGTAAAGAATAGTATACTAACCATTCCTAGTCAAACATTAATATTTAAGGACAATATTAATGCATAGAGACTAGCATGTAGGTCAATTGATGACTTGAGCTCACAAGTCATGGATATATGATATCAAATTGACACATGGATATACATTAGAGAATGTGTACTGAATTGACCTGCCATGAGAAAGTTTCATAAATTGTTATATGAGTGTCATAAACATTCTCATGTGACTATTAGTATGAATAGTCTTTTGACCTGAAGTCACTACGGTTCCCTACATAAGAAGTTATGTACTTTGGTATCGTCAAACGTCACCCATAATAGGGTGGACTATAAAGGCGATCACTGGATATATAATGAATTATGCAGAGGGGTGTGAGTGATGTAGATGAGATCTATCCCAGGAGTGATATCTGTGGGCCCCTTGATCGAGTAGGACTACTAAAACGCATGACCATGCTTAAATGAGTCAATATGAGATATTGAGCTCATTTGTTTGAGTAAGTCTACTCGGTGATCAAGAAACACAAAGATTAATTAAGGATGACAGGGTTTATGCCTCATTGGTCAATCTAGATATCGAGGATGGAAGGACAAGGTCATACATTGTCATAGTCACGGAGGTTAAGTCAGATCTCGATTTTCTCGTCACTTGGGTAGTAATGATGCATTGCTAGATGCCGCTAATTGCTTATGTGTCTAAAGCGGTTTAGACACATTGCCAACGTTACGAGAACCTATTGGGTCACACACTAAGAACACGATGCTTTAGAGATTAATTGATCTTAGTTTGACTAAGATTTGATCCGAGTTAGATTAATTGAGTTAGACTCAAGTGAATCCAATTGGATTATGGGATTGAGATCTAATTTGAGTTTGACTCATTTAGATTAGACTCATCCATATTTGAATGAGATATTAATTAATTAAAATATTTAATAAATTAATAATAGAGAAAGATGAAAAGTTTTTCTTCATTGGATGAAGAGAAGTTGAAGAGCCACATGAGAAAATGTGCTCTATGTGGGTTTTTATTAGCATTAATGGAGGGAAGCTAAAGAGACAAAAAATCTTCATATTCATTAGATGAGTATAAAAGAGTTTTTCTTGTCTTTAGATGATGAACATGCCATTTTTCCTTCTCTTCCTTCTCTTGGCCAAAATCCCTCTTCTCCCTCTCCTTCTTGCTTTGTGAATCTCCTCTTGTGGCTAGCACCACAATGGCGATTCTTCTCTGAAGCTTGAGAGATCATGTTCGTATGGATATGCATAGAGGCACGAACACTTGAACGTGCAAGAGATCCGACATACCTCGGACAAGCGGGATAAGCGAAGGGCATACACCAAAGGTATACCTATACGATAAAAATTTATAAATTAACTTTGTATGAGTTTTCTTTCGCATGGATCACTCGTGGGATCTATTATTTCCACAGTGATTTTTGAATATTTTTGCCTATAGATCCCTACAATGGGGTTGTGGATTATATGTTCTATTGTTTTAGATCAGATAATTGGTTGTAGATTTCGAACTGGTATATGGATTTGCCCTATATTTGAGATGTTGCCAAGAATTCTCTATAATTGATCATGATCTTGTTTTTCCTATTCCTGTCGTGGGCTTTATGTGTATTTGGATTTGTGGATTGAATCGCAATGTTGATGTTCTTGTTTTGGAAAGGGATAATAGCAATGGTCTTGATCGGTGTGGAGTTAGATATGTAAAAATTTAAGTTTCTATTAGCATTTCAATTGAGGTAGCCTGTATTGTTGCTTTGATTAAATAGGAGTTGAAGATGTGCCGTGAGCTTCACTTGGAGTTGAAACATGCCATGTTGTATTCCTAGACTTGGATTCCAACCGTGAGTTTCCTTTTGGTGTTGGGATGTATCTTTGATTGATGTTGAGTGAGGAGTTCATCTTGCAGTTGTTAGGTGAGTTCTAGGTAATGCTATTCTGATTTTGAGTGATCGAGGCTTTTGTTTCTGATTTTGTTTTAGTGAGTATGATTCAGCTGTGTAAGTCAATTGACTTTGGTAATTGAAGGAGGAATTGTTCTCATGGGATTGGAGTTGAGTGGATTTGCCTCTGTTAGGGAAATTCATGTTGGGTTGGTGTTGGTTTAGGATGGGTCTAGTGTAACCTAATCCAAGTTAGCTTAGATTCAAGTTTCCCTTTTTGAACTTGGATCTTTTTGGGTTAGGATTAGGTTCTGGGGTTAACTCGGTGGTTGATCCTTAAGTAAAGCTAATTCCAATTAACTTAGGGTTAGCTTAATTATGTGGTTCAGTATTGGGGTAAACCACACTTTGGTCACGTTGGGTTAATCCGGATACGACTTAGTGTCTAATCTAGTTAGCATCATTTGAAATAATGGCTTATAGTATGCTTTATGGATACAGGACATTGACTTGAGCAGTTGGATGTGGACTATTGTTTGGACGGAGAGTTCTCTTTGCTTTTAGGCTACTACATCAGGATGTGGATACCCCTGACTTATCTTTTTAAATATTATCTTACTATTGTGCATAGTTGTTATAGATAGCAGTATGTTTATACACTATATCTGCCTTTGTATATCATGATCCGATATCTGTTACTTACTTTTTTTAGATGTCTCTTATTTAGTTCCATACAGTCTTGTTATCTATCTTGTGTGCTTATGTGCACAAATACAGTAGTAGGTCACTTTGTATCTATAGTTGGATAGATTTCTAAATATACCTTGCATGGATACCTAGAGTAGGACTGTTAGATATAGATTCATGTGTTAGACCTATACTTTTCCTACTGATGTGTGGTTGAGAACTTAGTTAGTGATGAGGGTGTTGTTAGCATACACTACCCTCAAGATGCAAACTGAGTTGTAGGCTCTGTACGGTTGCATACTGGCGATTATCGGCTCCCCTAAGGTTGGAGCCCATAGCGCAGTCATGTTTTCTGTATTGATAGAGCTATTAGTGCAGTGCTGTTGGATGATGGCGACCATCGAATCCTCTAAGGTTTAAGCCCATCACCGGTCATGCCGTAGTCATATTTACATAGCCACAGGTGCTAAGCTACATGCATGCATACGCCACAGGTGCTAGGCGTCACATTTGCATAGCCACAGGTGTTGGGCTACGTACATGCATTGTCATAGGTGTTGGGCATCATACATGTATAGCCACAGGTGCTGGGCTACATACTTGCATTGCCACAGTTGCTGGGCATCTTTTTTGCATAGCCACTGGTGCTGGGCTACATACATGCATTCACCATAGGTGTTGGGCGTTAAACTTGCATAGCCACAAGTGCTGGGCTACATACTTGCATTGTCACAGGTGCTGGACATCATACTTGCATAGCCACAGGTGTTGGGCTACAATTTGCATTGCCACAGGTACTGGGCATCATTTTTGCATAGCCACAGGTGCAACATGCATTCGCCATAGGTGATGAGTGTCATACTTGCATAGCCACAGGTGTTGGGCTAATACATTGTCACAGGTGCTGGGCATCATATTTACATAGTCATAGGCCCTGGGCTACATACTTGCATTGCCACAGGTGTTGGGTATCATTTTTACATGGCCACAGGTGCTGGGCTACATATATGCATTGCCACAGGTCCTGAGCATTATACTTACATAGCCACAGGTGATGGGCTACATACTTGCATTTCCACAGGTGCTGGGCATCGTACATGTGTAGCCACAAGTGATGGGCTACATATTTGCATGCCACGACTGTTAAGCTTTATGTGTTGTATGCTATGAGTTCTTGGCTTCTCTACTCAGCCGTGAGTGGTTGGCTTGCCTGTTTCCTATTCATCCAACCATCGGTCTGGGTGTGGCTAGGGTGCGTTTTGAACAGATCATTGCATCATGTGTATAAGATGCATTACACCTTTGTTGGTGCTTGTTGTGTTTGAATGTTGTATATATTTAACATGCAATTACAGGTGACATACACATTTGGATTGTGTATCATTTTTGAGGTTATATAGGGGATTGTTTACACCTACCTGTAGGATAGACGAACTCTGGTATGTATTCACCTTTAGTCATCAGTTATGCTTTATACTCGATACCCAAGACTGTATCAACGTGATTCTTACTATTATTATAGCTTACTATGCATATCTGTTTTGGTATCTGCTGAGTTTTTTGGACTCACCACCATTCACCATGTTTCTATCTTCAGGTTGATTGGTCACCGGAGGAGCCCAGTTGTTAGTCCCGCGTCCCTACGGCTCCATTGATGGGTGCTTCCATGGATTGTATTTTCCTTTTGTTGCATACTCTATGCGTTGAATTTAGTTATATATTTTGGACTTGTATCGTGATTCATTCATGCGGTATTATATTTTTGAGACATCTATTGGACTTATTTTGTATTGTTTTGCTGCGCGCCTGCCCAAGGGGCAGCTCAGGTGAGTAAGGTTGGATTATGGGTTGAGATTGCATTTATTTTTTTACCTTATATCTTGTTTTGAGGTCTGAGGCCAATATTATATTGTGTGTAATGTATGTGTAAATTGTTCGCTGGACAAGGGAGATGCTGTCCGATTTATATTGAATCAACGACTACATTGGTCTGGGGGCATGACAATTCTTATTTGTTTCTATTATTTTCTTTGTTTTCTCTTTTCGATCACAAATTTTTCATTTCTCGAAGTTGGTGCAACACCACTCGAGATTTTCTAATATATATTTTCATACCGCACTAGTAATCCAAAACCAAATCATGGAACTAGTTTTCTGTTTCTATTTCTTTCAGGATTCTCTATGGCCCAACAAGAAGGACACAACACTGTTCGCCCTCCTTTCTTCTCAAGAGAGGATTTCAGCTACTGAAAGAGCCGCATGGAAGTCCATATGAAAACTCAAGTGAAAATTTAGATTATCATCTAGGCCGGCTTGGAAATCCTAAAGAACACATAAGGTAAATTTTTGTGAGGCACTGAGTGGGATGCCGCCTTAAGAAAAAGATAGAAGCTAACGTGAAGGCAACACAGACCCTCCTATTTGGCCTAATAAAGGAAGAAATCAACTATGTCGGTCCCTTCAACAGTTCAAAGGAGGTTTAGAACAAGCTGATTGAGCTTCACGAAGGGATGTCATATACCAAGATTAGCAAGTGGGATCTTCTCCCGAATAAGCTCTACAACATCAAGATGCATGACGGTGAAAACGCTGCACAACTTCACGCACGCATCCAGGAGCTGATGGACAATCTTCACGCCATCGACCATAAGGTAGAAGACCGACACTTGATAAGGTATGCCTTAAATTCTTTTAGTAGAAACACATTGTAGGCATCTATGGTGGATGCGTATAAGGTTTCAAGGGATCTTTCAAAAATTAACATAGATAAGCTATTTTCAGAACTTGAATTACATGAGCAGCCTAACTCTGCACAAGTTGAGAAAGGTGCCCTTATTGGAGGTAAAGTTGCAGGTAAACTGAAGAAGAAAAAGCCGCAACCGATACTCGAGTTTGATTCCGACTCAAAATCTGATGAAGACGACATCAACTACCCCGAGCTAGTCAAAATAGCTCGGAACTATTACAAGATGAACAATGGTCATAAAAAGAAGAAGAAGATGGTTCAGTTGAAGGATGATCCAACTGAACCAAGGACGAGTCAAAAAGGCAAGACGGATATCACCTATTATGAGTGCAACAAGAAGGGTCACTTCAAATCGGAGTGTCCCAACTTAAAGGAGGCCAAGAAGTCATGGAGAAACAAGGTGCTCTAAGCTACGTGAGATGAGTCATGTAACCGGAACACTTTCAATGTCAGAAGAAGGTCAAATCACTGTAAGAGCTTTTCCTGAACCTGAATTGTACGACTAAATTTCATATCTATCATGTAAGTTGGCCAAAGCCACCGTCCAGGTTGAGTCTCTCCAAAAGGAGGTAAAAGCCCTTAAGGAGGAGGCTAACTAAGCTCCTTGACTGAGATTGTTCAATAAGGAACCTCAACTTAAGTCCAACAACTTGAGGAAGAGAATTCCCCTCTGAAAACTCAAGTCAAGGAACTTAGAGTTGCACTAGAGTGGTTTACCTCAGGTTCTAAGAATCTTGAAATGATTATTGGAAATAGAAAGTCGTTCTTAACTGATCCGGACTTGGCTACAAAACCAACTCACGGTATAGATCATATTATTCTATGTTGAACCATACTAGCACCCGAGTCTTAGAATGGGTCCTAAGCTAAGCTTGACTAATAAAGTAGGACAAAATCACTACGGGATCCCCAAGGACAAAAATTTATATTCTAGATAGTTCATATCGAGGCTTTAGTCCAGGGGGAGCCAATAGAAAAATCATCTTTATACTTAGATGATTTTCATTGCATGCTTTTTTTTGTTTGAATGATTGTCTATTTAATTTTCTGCAAAATTGTCATTCTTAGGAATAAAAATGTTTAGTTAAGGACCTGACTTAATTGAAACTTGCACAACCTAGTATTAGGGTGGGGAAAAATGATAGTACATTAGGGGAAGCCTGTCTAAGGAGTCAGGTAGGATAAGGCTTTGTTGGGTTCCGAGGAGGTTCCGGGTCGCACATGGGAAACCTCTCCATGTCCACATATTAAAATTTTTCAATCCGAATGGAGAATAATTTCCCAAACATTCGTCTCATCATCATGCTAACCGATTCGAGCGACCGCTTGAACAAACGTGTTGTTCTAGCAATCAATCTCGTCCAACCGATTAGCCGCGGAATAGACGATGAGTGGATCACCGATTTTTATGTTTATCATCGGGGTCCAAGATAATTAATCATAATTAATCAAACAATAATAACATGTAATTAATTATCAACATGAAATAATAGCAAGATCAAAAGAAAGGAACCAAAACAAGAAACATACCTTCTTGTTTACCTCGCGATCTTTTATTGTATGGCCTATCCCCTTCTTGGACATCGTGTGGGCGACGATCCTCCAAGAAAGGAAGCCACCAAAACCCTTCTTTCTCTTCTTGCTTGCGCGGACTAAAGAAGGAGATATTCTCCCCTCTTCCTTCTCCCTTTTCCCTTCTCCCAGATTGCTGTTCAGTTTACAGCATGCACTACAATGTCGAGTTACTGTCCAGGTTTGGAGAAGCCACAGCAAGCTGTCCACGTTTGGAGAAGCCTCGCTGTCCACGTTTGGAGAAGCCACAGCAACAACAACAAGAGTTGTTGTCCATGCAATCCACCTTCTCCAGCCACAACAACACGCATGCAGTCCACATGCAATCCACCTTCTCCAGCCACAGCAACGTGAGTTGCTGTCATGCAATCCACCTTCTCCAGCCACAACAATGTGAGTTGCTATGCATGCAGTCCACGTTTTGAGAAGCCTCGCTATCCATGTTTGGAGAAGCTGTAACCTCAGCAAGAGTTGTCCGCTTGTTGTCTAAAATTGGAGCAAACACAGCATGCTCCCGTGAAGAACAGCGGCTGGAGATCTTTGGATGTTCGGCGCCGCACACCCAAAAGAGAGAGGGAGAGAGAGAGGAGAAAATAGAAAGGCCTAGGGTTTTTTCTTGATGGCTTATGAGGTATTTATAGGCTAGAATAATGACCATGAGGAGGAGTTGGGTCTTGGTCATCCAAAGGATCAAAGTCCGATTCATTAATAATGATCCATTTTACTAGAGGATCACCATTGAATTACCTCACCAATCCCCATATTTAAATATGAGATCTACATATCACGAGTACAAAATCTCCCCGTGTTTAAGATATCGAATGCCTATTAATTAATTAAATTACTAATAATTTAATTAATTAATATCTAACACCATTAGTAGTACCACTCAACCTTATCATCATATCGGACCAAGTCTACCTGCAGGATTTAACAGGATAAACTTTACGAGCTCCTCAAGGGGACATCATCAACCCGACTCAGCAGGACACGATTTCCTTCTTTAATTAATGACATAACATATAAATAATATTATTTCCCAACTTACCGGGCCTATCGATTTAACAAATAAATCTCGCCCATTGGTAAATCAAAGAAATATATATTAAGTACATGTGTCCGTTATTATATTGAGATTAAGAGCATATACTCCATAATAACTGATGTCTGATTCAATTATATAGTTAGTATAAATTGAATCATCTTTATATCGGTCCTACTTAATATACACAAAGTGTACTACTATAATTCTATGGTCAAGATAAACCAATACCAAATTACAATACAACTATCTCGATGTTTTGTCTAAATCCATCTTGGTTGTGAGCATCTACTTACACTTTACAAGAGACTGATAACATGATCTTCTGTGTGATACCACACACCATGTTATCTGCAACGTAAAGTATTAGACAATATGCATATAAATAACTAATATAAATATGCAAACAGTGATCGTGTGATTCTCTTTCAAAATGTAGATGTCTATATAAAAGCAGGACTTTTAGTATACATCCTAACAATCTCCCACTTCTACTAAAAGACTATGCTGTCCTCAGAATGCCATACATTTGACTCCCATATCCTCTAGATGCCTATCAAAAGCTCTCGCTGGAAGGATCCGCCAGATTATCCTCTGATGCAATCTTGGCGACTAAAACTTCTTCTCGCTTTATGATCTCTCGTATCAGGTGGTACTTGCGCTCTATGTATTTACTCGCCTTATGGGCTCGTGGTTCCTTCGAGTTTGCAACTGCACCACTGTTAATCACAATAAATTATGATAGTTCTGGGCAAACCAGGAATCACATTCAAGTTCATCAAGAAGTTCCTAAGCCATACAATTTCTTTGGCCACCTCAGAGGTTGCTGATAAGCACCATTTTATTGATTATTTTAATTGCTAAAATCCATGTTTGACCCATGTTTTTATTGCTTAATTATGATTTTATCCTAGGTTTTGGAACTTTATCTTATTTTGGACTTAATTGCAAAATTACATAATTTTTGGATTAATTGGCCACTAATTTTCTGATATATTTTTGTAGGCATGAAAGGATCCTGGACTTAGGGCATACTGGGTCAAACCTGAGTCGGATGTGAACCGGATCGAATTATCAAGCCTACGATTAATCCGGGCCGTTCGATTCAAGAGCGGCTAGATCTGAGCCATCCGGGACGATCTGAAGTAATCCGAGCTAGGGTTAGGGTTGATCAAGCTCTATGATCAAGATCTGAAGGTTTCATCCCAATCAGAGCTCAATCAACCGTTGGATCAAGCAAGGAGGGCTCTAGAGCGTCCATTCACAGATAGAGTTGATCTGGACCATCCGTTGGACATCTGGAGGATCCGAGCTACCACAAGGCAGATCCTGACCCCAGATCATCATCATAAAAGTTTGGCTCCAATCAGAGCAAGATCTACCGTTGGATCTCCTCCGATCAATCTGAGCCGTCCATTGGTTATTATTTAAGGAAAAATCACGCAGCAGCTGTTCTCGTCGCGTCTCCGCCGCATAGTTCAGCTCCTTCTTCGTCTTCTTCAGTTCTTCAGAGTTTTTCTTCAATTCAAAGGGGCGCGACCCCTTGATTTCTTCACTAGATCGAGTTCTAGGTCAGTGGAATGGTTCTCGGTGAATTTCCAGCTCTCAACTGCCCAAGAACAGAGCTTTTGTGAGGTCTCCGGAGTTCTGCCATTTGATTTCGTCAACATCGGCTGCGCACCATTTCATCCACCTGAGTAGTTCAGAGGGGTTCCCTGGAGTGCTCGGATCAATCCCAATCCATCATCGCAGCTGAGTTGAAGGAATTGGATGGGTTTCGGATTTGAGCAGTTATGAGCTGATTTTGAATCGCAGATGCCATTTTCCATCGATTTGCTGAGCTTGCGGGTTCGAGGCTCACACTTGCGTGACGAACAAGGAGAATTCAAGCTAGAGAAGGATCGAGGATTAGTTTACCGTAGTTAATTTCGGTTTAATTAGCTGAATTTTCGTTTCTGTAGTTAAGTTTCTTTTCTGCAGTTCAAATTTCTGTTTCATTAGCTGTCTTTTCGTTTTGAATGGTTTTTGGCAGTAGTTAAATTCTATTTTGCAAGTAGATTAGTTAGGGAGTTAGTCAAGTGCACAATAGCTTCTAATTACAGCCAATTTTCTATCTACTTGTTGTGTGCCATTTCTATTTGTGCGTATCAGTCATTTCTGAATTTTCCAGCTTGGTTTCTGATTTTTGCATCTTCTTTCAATCCCGAATCTTGTGTAGTTAATTCCTTGCAATTCAAGATCACATTTAGTGTGTATATATACATTGTTCAAGTTGTTTCTCATCCAGCTTGAATTCTGAATGTTTAGCTCCATTTGTTCATTGCATATCAACCCTTTTTCTGCAAATTTTCTTAGTTTCTGATTCTGCAGTTTGTTGAATTCGAATTGTGTCCAGTTTAACTTCCGAAGTGAAGAATAATGCTCAGTGAGATAGTGCATTCCTAAGCATTGCTGCACATCTATGTTTCATTGCTACATTTTACTTATCTTGCAATGTATCAGTAGGTTGTTTGCATCCAAATCTCTGCGGCATCACCATTTCTGAATCTGAGTGGCATTTTCTGCAACTCTTGGTTTGTAATGCATTCAGTTTGTAACTGAATTTGATTTTCTGAATCGGAATTGAACACTAGCTCAGAGCACTAGTCCCAGCTTGCTTTGCCTGATCTGTAATCGAATGGTTTTTAACATTCCAGCACTTGAATTCTGCACACGGCAGAAGTCAGTATGGGCTGCAATGTTTCAACCTATTGATTCTGAAATTGTATCAAGTGATGCCTATTCTTGTGAATCTTAGTTGAATCTTGGATTGTAGCATTCTAGTTTGGTTTTTGTGTCTGATTTTGAGTCAAATTCGTGGCTGCATACTTGCCATCCTGTTTCTGAAATTCTGCTGCAGATTTCTGAATTTTTCCCTTCATTCATCCAAAGCATTTCACTAAAAGTGTTGACTTCCAAGTGAACTGGTTAGCTTCAATTGGCCTCGATCAGTTATATTTTTGCACTAGCATCAGTTTCTTTTGACACATCAGAATATTACTTTGTATCAAGGATTATTAAATTGTGTGCACTTGGTATCAAGAGAACTCTTGGCACGACTTTTGTATCAGTCCGGTTCTAGATTGCTTGCAACTGTCCATGTTTTGCGTTGACTTTGTTGTTGCATTGCTTGGCATTTTGTTTGCTTTTGAATCAGAAATTAGTTTCAAACAAACTGCTTAAGGGTTTTAGATGAGTAAGTGATCCATTGGTTGAGTCATTACTTGCCATAACATTGGTTGGTTTATTAGTTTGTCTTCCTTTATCTTCATTTCCATTTCATTTCCGATTGCAAATCCAAACCCAATCACATTCGAAACCCAAATTCACAAACGACACCTAAACACAAGCGCAAATCACACAACTTCAACTAGTCCCCGAGAAAAATACGACCTGTGGCCCCTATATTACATTTTCATATTTTTGATTGTAAAAAGGGTTTCCAGCATTTCAATTCTTTCATTAATATTTAAATTTGATGAGCTCATACATTTCATGACAAATTAATTAGTATATTTTGGGCCCGTCAAATTTTTGGCGCCGTTGCCGGGGAAGCAACTAGTTGATTTGTTTGATTTTTACTTGTATACTTTTTGACATATCATTGGGTTCTATTTTCTGTTGCTTTATCATTTGTATACGGTTGCTTCCATTTTTCTTGTTTGTTTTGTGACAGGGTTGCAAGATCAAAATGGGGTCAACAGAGATAGAAAAGACATTGGAGGAGTTAAGAAATGTGTTAAAGGGGTTGTACTACCAACTACAACGTAAAGCTCAGTCATTTACTTATCAGAAGCCACCTCAACAACCACTTCAGCCACTCCAAGAATTCCAGCAGCCATATTTTGATTTCCAGTAGCCCCATTTGAATTTTCAGCACCCGAATGATCAATTTCAGCAGCCCTATCCTAATTTTGAGCAACCAAATCAGTTTTTTCAGCCACCATTGCAACAATTCGAGCAACCACAACAATTCCAACAATTTCAGCCGAATTCCAGCAATTTACAGAATTTCCAGAATTTTCAGAATGGGCAGCCAATTTTCCAGAATTTTCAGCCCAGTTTTCAGCAATTTCAGCCTAATTTTCAGCAACCATTTCAGCATTTTGAACCTCAATTCCAGCAATACAATCAAGGGCAGCAAGTGTGTCAACCATTTCAGCAAGATCCGCCTCAAAACCAGCCATTTTATCAGCCTACACAGCCCTTGAACCAGTTTTCACAGCCCTACAATCAAGGGTTTCAAGGGCAGAATTTTCAGCCTTCGGCACCTAATTTTCCAGACCAAAATCAGAACTTTCAAGGCTACATTTCCCAGCAAAGTTTCCAAGAATATCAGCCCTTTAATCAGCCCCAACAGCCATGTTTTCAACCAAATCAGCAAGCTCAAAATTTTCAGCCTACTTCATCCTTTCAAGGTCAATCAAGGAGCTATGCTAACCAAGGAGGCTATGGAAGTTCTAGTGCAGGAAATGTGCTCCAACAGAAGGTCGAGGAAATGTTGCAACAAGTTATGCAACAACAAAGGGTGGAGGAGATAGTTCAACAAGTTTTACTATATCATCAACAAGAGAAACAAAGGCAAGCCCAAAAATCAGAACAATCCCCCGGAGTTGGATTTATATCAGTTCAAGGTGACCCTAGCGCATGGCCAAGTCCTTCTTCAAGTAATCTTGCAAATTTGATAGAAGAAGAAGATGACGTACTCATCAAAGTCTGGGCACCTAGAGCATGCATCCCTCCGGAGATTCCTACTCAAAATTCATTTTCAAATTTTCTAGCTCCAGAAGAAGATACTGAAGCTCCACAGGACCATTCTAGACTTTTATGTTCTGATGATAATATTATTGATGGTCCTAATTTTTCTAATGTTGTTGTTGCAGATATCACAGAGGAAACTTGCATAGAGGATGATTCCATAGGTGTAGGGGACTGCACTAAGCCCCAGGGACCACCACAAGATTTAGAGAATGAACCAGAAAGTGTAGGGACTTGCTTGGTGGAAGCAAGCACCCAAGGATCACCAGTTGATTGTCCACCAGCGCCTGAGGCTGAAGAGGAGCTTGAACTTGACCAGGAGGAGACCACAGATACACCTTCAGGTATTATCCAGCACACTCAGGTAAGTATTTCTCCTCTTTCTTCAGAAAAATGCAGTGAGGTACCTAGGGATGACGTTATTGATTCTGATGTATTTATTGATATACCTTGTGTAGAGATTTTTTGTGAAAATCCAATAGAGGTACCAAACATTGATTTTATTGATCGTACTGCATTACTCGATACATCTCTTACTATGGATAGTGAAATAATTTTAGAGGCACCCATAATTGATGTAGTTTTTTATGATGAATCACTTAATACATCTTTTGTGGATATGGATAGTGAAAATTTTTTAGAAGTGCCTGAAATTGATGTTATTTATTTTGATGAATCTCTTGATATGTCTTATGCTGAAAATGAATGTGAAAGACTTTTGGAAATACCTGATATCGATTTGATTGGCTGTGACACATTGCATGATACACCCTGGATGGAAAATAATTGTGAACTTTCTATTGATAAGCCAGAAATTGATTTCTTTATTTGTGATGAGCTCCTGGATGCAAATTTTGTAGAAAATGATTTTGAAAATTTTATTGAGGCACCACAAATTGATTTAATTGGACATGATGCAGATTTGGATTTATTTCATGCAGAGACTGAACTTATATCATTTCTTTCTGACCCTGAACGCTTGAGAGAGGTATTACATGTTTTTGCAGGGTCCAGAAGACTTCAGGAGTGGGTACTCCAACTGAACAGACTTCAGCCTCCTGGAAGGACTTCTGAAGGGCATCAAGAAGGAGGAGATGATCTGACTTTAATTAAAAGCACTCCATCCCTTGAATGGCTCTTGCACCTGAATCGCCTTAGGCCACCAGAGAAATTTTTTGCGAAGTTCAAGTGTGGGGGAGTCCTATTACTCCCAGCCACTCATACCCCTCCACTACCACGGTGGAGGCTACTTTTGGATCGACTCCGTCCACCAGAATAAAGGGGAGTTTGATTTTTCTTGTATTTTCTTTATTTCATTTTTCATTTTCATGCTTCCTAGAATTAGAATTTTCCTTTGAACTGAGTCCTTGTAAATAAATGCATGTTATTTCTTTTGTCACTTTTTCTTGCATGAGTAGAAATAAAAGTATCCCTCTAGGTTATCTTCATGTCATTTTAGAATCTTTTGAAAATAAATTAAATTTGATTGTCAAGACTTAGGGTTTGAGCTAATGGATGAAATCTTGGATACTTGAGTACTACTTGCTTTAGATTCTTAATTGAGGACTTGGGATGAATTATTTTTACCTAGTGAGACTTAGCCTTACTTTTGTGATACACATATGTCATTGTGCTCTAGAACTTGCTTAGGTTCTTTCAAAATCATATTTCAATGATTGGATCACATCTATAGAGGCTAATCCATTTGTTTTCCTTTCCATATCAATATTGACAAAAATCATGTTCATTCCATTTTTCTCTACTTATTTCTTACTCTTACCTCCACTTTTCTTTGGACTTGTTGTTTGCTATGTTTCTAATGTTATTTTGCCCGAAACGGACAAAGATTCAAGTGTGGGGGAGTGACTAGCTTTTTGGAAAGAATTGGTATCAAGGAGGCACTTCAATTGAAAAAAAAAAATTTCAATTTTGAATCCGGCTGCAACATGCTGATCCAAAGAAGAAATGGTGGATGCTTTGATGTTTTAGATCACAACAGAGCTGTCACCAAAAAGTCAGAAGCTCACGGCAGAGTAAAAACCAAAGAAGCAGAAAAAAATCAGTGAAAACTGATGAAAGCAGTTTGTATCAACTAAGAGCTGAATTGGTTTCCATAGGGCATGTATTTGAAGCTCACGGCAGGTTGGAATGGAGTCAAGTTCTGAACAAGGATTTGGGGAGCATTAGCACAACAAGATTGAACAAAATGGAAACCAAGAATAGAAGTTAGCAGCTGGACAGATCTGAAATCAAGAAGAAAAAAATTGAGGAAAGCTGTGCCAAGTTCTTAAATGGCACACAATTGCAGCTATATATTGGCTGTAATTTCAGAGATTGCAGCTGTAGATTGCTAGAATTCGAATAGCAGCTGAAACAAGCTGAATTCCAGCTGAAAACAAGTTGAATTGGAGCTGCATTGAGGCTGATCAGAAGCTGAACTCAGCTGGAAAAAGCAGTTTTTTTGTGCAGATTGGTGCCAAGTTGAAGCTGAAATTTGATTTTTTTTTTCCAAGGCTGTGAATCATGAAATGAAGTGGATGAATGTATCATAGATTGAAGCACATCACAGCCTATCAGAACAAGAAAGGAATTTGGAGGCTAGGAGTTTCGAAACAGAGAAGAAAATGGAAGGAAGTTGGCTAAAATGCAATATGATTGAGCAGAATTTTCGAGTGAATCATTTTGAGTGCTCAATAACTCTAGATGCCAACTGATATGAATCAAGATTTCTCATTTAAATCTGATCTACACTGCTCCATTAGAGAATTAAGAGCAGGAAACACAAAGAAATCTGCAACAAGAAAAGAAAAGAAGAACAAAAGTTTTGCACGCAATAGAAGAGAAGGAAAAATTGGGATTGGAGCTGTTCTTTACTATAGAAATCAGACACAATATGCTAGAAGTTTAAATGCAGCTGATCAGAATTCGAAATGGGTGAACAAAAGCTGAATACAAAGAAAAAAAAAAACCAAACTGTGCCAAGGTCAAAAATGGCACACAATGGTTGAAGACTTAGCACCATTGAAATCATTGAAGTTTCTCTCATCCAAATTGAAGATTAGTTCCACCATCATTCTGATTGCAGTAGAGAAAAGAAAGAAAGAAAAAGAAATTCAGAGAACAAAACAAAGAACAAAAATGGCACACAAAAGGAAAATTGGCACAAGGAAATCAAGAAAAGTTTTTTCATCCAAATCAAAGGGATTACTCAAGTTTCACTCCACCATACTTTTGATATCATTAGAGGACTGTTAAGATGGGGCAAAGCACATTGGAAACATTTTTGAGCAACCAAGTCTCCCACTCCATCAATTTTTCCATTTCCTTGATTTCTATTCCATTTCTCACCATTTTCCATGTTTACACTTGTTTTTGTAGATGTTGATCCTAATCATGAATAATGGTGGAGATTAGATAATAAGCAAGCCTATGGTAGTTCAAGAAGCATATGTGTTTGAGTGAGCTCCACTTCCATCATCAAATTAGAATTTAAGGAGAGAGCCACCAAAACTTCCCTTGAAAGGCTAGTGATTTAAATTCATCCCAATGACTCATGATTGATGAAAAGGCTAAGTTGTTGATTTAAGGACAAGATACTAATCCATAGAGCTTAGATTTATGAGAATTGACAACCTTAGGTAATTTCTTTTCATTTGCTTCTAATTATGCTTAAGAGAGCCTAAGGGATACTTATTTAGTTGTTTCGCGAGACGCTCAAGGTTAAGTGTGGGGGAGTTGATAAGCACCATTTTATTGATTATTTTAATTGCTAAAATCCATGTTTGACCCATGTTTTTATTGCTTAATTATGATTTTACCCTAGGTTTTGGAACTTTATCTTATTTTGGACTTAATTGCAAAATTACACAATTTTTGGATTAATTGGCCACTAATTTTCTGATATATTTTTGTAGGCATGAAAGGATCCTGGACTTAGGGCATACTGGGTCAAACCTGAGTCGGATGTGAACCGGATCGAATTATCAAGCCTACGATTAATCCGGGCCGTTCGATTCAAGAGCGGCTAGATCTGAGCCATCCGGGACGATCTGAAGCAATCCGAGCTAGGGTTAGGGTTGATCAAGCTCTATGATCAAGATCTGAAGGTTTCATCCCAATCAGAGCTCAATCAACCGTTGGATCAAGCAAGGAGGGCTCTAGAGCGTCCATTCACAGATAGAGTTGATCTGGACCATCCGTTGGACATCTGGAGGATCCGAGCTACCACAAGGTAGATCCTGACCCCAGATCATCATCATAAAAGTTTGGCTCCAATCAGAGCAAGATCTACCGTTGGATCTCCTCCGATCAATCTGAGCCGTCCATTGGTTATTATTTAAGGAAAAATCACGCAGCAGCTGTTCTCGTCGCGTCTCCGCCGCATAGTTCAGCTCCTTCTTCGTCTTCTTCAGTTCTTCAGAGTTTTTCTTCAATTCAAAGGGGCGCGACCCCTTGATTTCTTCACTAGATCGAGTTCTAGGTCAGTGGAATGGTTCTCGGTGAATTTCCAGCTCTCAACTGCCCAAGAACAGAGCTTTTGTGGGGTCTTCTCCGGAGTTCTGCCATTTGATTTCGTCAACATCGGCTGCGCACCATTTCATCCACCTGAGTAGTTCAGAGGGGTTCCCTGGAGTGCTCGGATCAATCCCAATCCATCATCGCAGCTGAGTTGAAGGAATTGGATGGGTTTCGGATTTGAGCAGTTATGAGCTGATTTTGAATCACAGATGCCATTTTCCATCGATTTGCTGAGCTTGCGGGTTCGAGGCTCACACTTGCGTGACGAACAAGGAGAATTCAAGCTAGAGAAGGATCGAGGATTAGTTTACCGTAGTTAATTTCGGTTTAATTAGCTGAATTTTCGTTTCTGTAGTTAAGTTTCTTTTCTGCAGTTCAAATTTCTGTTTCATTAGCTGTCTTTTCGTTTTGAATGGTTTTTGGCAGTAGTTAAATTCTATTTTGCAAGTAGATTAGTTAGGGAGTTAGTCAAGTGCACAATAGCTTCTAATTACAGCCAATTTTCTATCTACTTGTTGTGTGCCATTTCTATTTGTGCGTATCAGTCATTTCTGAATTTTCCAGCTTGGTTTCTGATTTTTGCATCTTCTTTCAATCCCGAATCTTGTGTAGTTAATTCCTTGCAATTCAAGATCACATTTAGTGTGTATATATACATTGTTCAAGTTGTTTCTCATCCAGCTTGAATTCTGAATGTTTAGCTCCATTTGTTCATTGCATATCAACCCTTTTTCTGCAAATTTTCTTAGTTTCTGATTCTGCAGTTTGTTGAATTCGAATTGTGTCCAGTTTAACTTCCGAAGTGAAGAATAATGCTCAGTGAGATAGTGCATTCCTAAGCATTGCTGCACATCTATGTTTCATTGCTACATTTTACTTATCTTGCAATGTATCAGTAGGTTGTTTGCATCCAAATCTCTGCGGCATCACCATTTCTGAATCTGAGTGGCATTTTCTGCAACTCTTGGTTTGTAATGCATTCAGTTTGTAACTGAATTTGATTTTCTGAATCGGAATTGAACACTAGCTCAGAGCACTAGTCCCAGCTTGCTTTGCCTGATCTGTAATCGAATGGTTTTTAACATTCCAGCACTTGAATTCTGCACACGGCAGAAGTCAGTATGGGCTGCAATGTTTCAACCTATTGATTCTGAAATTGTATCAAGTGATGCCTATTCTTGTGAATCTTAGTTGAATCTTGGATTGTAGCATTCTAGTTTGGTTTTTGTGTCTGATTTTGTGTCAAATTCGTGGCTGCATACTTGCCATCCTGTTTCTGAAATTCTGCTGCAGATTTCTGAATTTTTCCCTTCATTCATCCAAAGCATTTCACTAAAAGTGTTGACTTCCAAGTGAACTGGTTAGCTTCAATTGGCCTCGATCAGTTATATTTTTGCACTAGCATCAGTTTCTTTTGACACATCAGAATATTACTTTGTATCAAGGATTGTTAAATTGTGTGCACTTGGTATCAAGAGAACTCTTGGCACGACTTTTGTATCAGTCCGGTTCTAGATTGCTTGCAACTGTCCATGTTTTGCGTTTGACTTTGTTGTTGCATTGCTTGGCATTTTGTTTGCTTTTGAAATCAGAAATTAGTTTCAAACAAACTGCTTAAGGGTTTTAGATGAGTAAGTGATCCATTGGTTGAGTCATTACTTGCCATAACATTGGTTGGTTTATTAGTTTGTCTTCCTTTATCTTCATTTCCATTTCATTTCCGATTGCAAATCCAAACCCAATCACATTCGAAACCCAAATTCACAAACGACACCTAAACACAAGCGCAAATCACACAACTTCAACTAGTCCCCGAGAAAAATACGACCTGTGGCCCCTATATTACATTTTCATATTTTTGATTGTAAAAAGGGTTTCCAGCATTTCAATTCTTTCATTAATATTTAAATTTGATGAGCCCATACATTTCGTGACAAATTAATTAGTATATTTTGGGCCCGTCAGTTGCCACATACTCAACTTCCATGGTGGAGTCCACCACGCATTTCTGCTTGACACTCTTCCATACTATGGCTCCACCTCCCAAAGTAAGCACATACCCCGAGGTAGACTTACTTTTATACCTATTTGATTGGAAGTCAGAATCAGTGTAACCTACATGGAGTAATTGATCTGCCTAGTAAACTAGCATATAATCCCTAGTCTTTCTCAGGTATTTCAATATATGCTTTACCACATTTCCCTATCCTGGATTACTCTGATATCTGCTAACCATGCCCATGACAATGTAGATATCCGATCTCGTACATAGCATAGCATACATAAGGCTTCCTACAGCCGAAGCATAAGGAACAACCTTCATCTCCTCTATCTCCTTTGATGTTCTAGGACACATCTCCTTAGATAGAGAAACTCCATGCCTGAAAGGTAGAAAGCCTTTCTTGGAGTTTTTCATGCTAAAATGAGCTAGGACAGTGTCTATGTATGAAGTTTGAGATAAGCACAACATCCTTTTCTTGCGATCCCTAATAACCTTGATCCCAAGGATGTGTCCTGCTTCTCCCAAGTCCTTAATGTCAAACTGTTTAGACAACCATACCCTTACGTCTGATAATACTTTGACATTGTTGCCAATGAGCAAAATATCATCTACGTATAGTATAAGAATTACCACTATGTTTCCGTCACATCTCTTGTATACACAAGACTCATCCGGACTTTGAATAACTCCATATGACTGGATTACCTCATCAAACTAGATGTTCCAAGATCGTGAAGCTTGCTTCAATCCATAAATGGACCGATTAAGCTTACACACAAGATGATCTTTGCCCTTCGCAATGAATACCTCTCGTCACTTCATATAGATGTTTTCCTCAAGACATCCGTTAAGGAAAGCTGTCTTGACATCCATCTGACATACCTCATAATCGATATGAGCGTCAATAGATAAGAGAATCCGGATAGACTTAAGCATGACAACCAGCGAAAATGTCTCTTCATAATCGATGCCCTCTTTCTGAGTATTCCCTTTCGCGACAACCCTAGCTTAAAAGGTCTCTACCTTCACGTCTGATCCTTCCTTTCTCTTGTAGATCCACATGCATCCAATAACTTTTGCACCATTGGGTTGTTCTATTGGTGCAAGATGCATCAGTGATGTCCTCCTCTAAGTGTTTCAATGTTTGACAATATGCTTAAGTCAGTGATACATTGAACAAGGGAAGGGTGAGTAAAGAAAAGAGTACCAAAGTGAACCAAAGTCCTAGTTAGCCTAGGCACTAAGACCTGGTTCTATGAATTGGGCACGAATACCTGGTGAGTGAAGCTGGGCATGAAGACTTGGTGAGTGAAGCTGGGCACGAAGACCTGGTGAGTGAAGCTGGGCATGAAGACCTGGTGAGTGAAGCTGGGCACGAAGACCTGACCGAGGGTTGGGCACCGAAGTCCTGGACCTAGGGTTTGGGCATGTGACGACCCCTTAACTTCTCTCCCTTAAAGCGGACGTCACTTTTACTTAACCTTAACTTTACCTTATTCTTAGTCTTAGGTTACAACTACTTGACTTCCCTTAACTTGCTCTGATTTTTTTTTTCTTTTTCAAAAAAAAAACTTTCATTTTATTTGCTTTGCAAGGATTTGACCCCTAGACCTCTTAGTTGTAAAACTGAAGCACTAACCATCTGTTTCTATAAATCAAAATGCCTTTAAGACTTATCCCAAAGATCTCTTCCATGGTTCCGCCGCCACTGAACATCAATGCAAGTCCCGGTCACCTCCATATCTTATACTTTTTCTTTGCCTTTATCTGCAATAGAAGGAATGCAACTAATAAGCACATTGCTTAGTAAGTAAATCCTAACTCACAAATCCATGCTATCGATAATAAACATGCTCATTTCAAAGAATGCTTGCTTCCAAAATGCATTCACATGGGAAAACTTTCATATACTTATCATGCTCAATTCATGCTTGAAAACATTACTTGCTTTAAAACACCTGCAACTTAACATGCTCATACATTAAAACACAACTTCCTTACCCTTACTCTTTAACATGCTTGCAATGTATCAATGTTAACATATGAAATAAAGGCACGTACTTAAAACTGAGAAACACTTGCAATTACTTATATACTTGAAAATAATAATCAACTTTCCTCAGGCCTTGACATGGTACCATGGTATCAATGTACCAATTGCGCGCTTCTCTAATAGGTTTCGGGGTAGCTAGCCACCGTACCCTATTAGAGCTTCTTTCTAACTTTCTGTGGGCCTTCCATTTGCCCGGTACATGTCACTTTACAAAAATAAAATACTTTCTTACTATAATACTCATACGTATCAAACTATCTTATTTTTGAATGAATTTTTGCACTTAACACCTTTACCTTTCTTACTTGGGACTTTCATCGAGCACCTTGCGTGCCTTTAACCCAAAACTCATTTTTGGGACTTTTCAACAATTAAATCTTATCATGCTTAGATTTCACACACTAAATCTAACCCAATTCAGTTTCTATCCTGAGAAAACATGCATCTTTGAGAACTTAAAATACACGATAACCATATTCTTAAAGCATGCATCACAAAACATGATTCTACAACAAGAACTTACATACGAAAGCTACTCCTATTGCAAGTGAGTGATCTACTTACCCTTATCTTGAAGAAGACTCACTAAGTATGGTTTAAATCCCAACATAGCACTCCTCTTCCCTTTCTTCGCGCAAATCTCCTCCCTCCTTGACCCTAGGGAAGAAGCCCTAGATGTTCTACTCAAGAGGAAGAAGAAGGAGGAAAAGATCCCTTGAGTTTCCCTTTGGTTTCGCAGCCTCCACGCGCCTCCTCTCGCAGCCTCACGAAAACCTAATCGGGGCTTCACGCGACTTAAGTGGAGGTCTAAATACCTCTTCATGAAACAGCCTAACTTACCTATAACATAATTTCGATCCTTCCTTTTCTGTGCTTGATACCCCCGCCCTTCTGGTTATCCGGACGCCCTTAAGGGCTTGCTTTGCCTTGTGGTCGTGGGATCAAACCTCCGCTCGATCCTTTTTTTTTCTTTTTATTTTAATTCGAAAAAATGCTAGAAAATTCAGAAAAATTCCTAATAATTCTCGAAAATTATTGGGTGTTACAATCCTCCCTACCTTATAAAAAGTTCATCCTCGAACTTAGAACAGCTCTGGATACCTTTGCCTCATGCTATCTTCTGATTTCCAGGTTGCCTCTTCATACTTCTGATTCAGCCATAAGACTTTTACTAGTGGTACCACTTTGTTCCTCAGCTTCTTATCTGCTCGATCTATTATCTGAATAGGTCGACTTTCATAACTAAGATCTTCTTGAACTTGTACCATCTGTGGCTCAATCACTTGGTTGGTATCTGGGATATGCTTCCTTAGCATTGAGACATGGAACACATTGTGTATTGCTGACATCTCTGGAGGTAGCTCCAACTCATAAGCTACTTTGCCAACTCTTTTCGTCACTAGGTAGGGTCCTATGTATCGAGGACTTAGCTTGCCTTTCTTGCCGAATCTCATTACACCCTTCATAGGAGCTACTTTGAGAAAAACTGTATCCCCAACTTCAAACTCTAACGGTCTATGGCGTACATCGGCATAACTCTTCTGCCTACTCTGAGCAGCTTCTATTCTCTGGCGGATGCTCTTTATAGCTTCTGTGGTATCATCTATAAGGTCAGTCTGAGACCCCATTTCTTTCTTCTCACTACCTTCATACCAACAGAGGGGAGATCTACACTTCCTACCATAAAGAGCTTCATAGGGTGCCATACCAATAGTGGCTTGGTAACTGTTGTTGTAGGCAAACTCAGCTAAACATAAATATTTACACCAACTGCCTTTGAAATCTAATGCACAAGCTCTGAGCATATCTTCTAGAATTTGATTCACTCTCTCTGTCTGTCCATCAGTCTAGGGATGGAAAGCTGTGCTAAACTTCAGTTTGGTGCCTAGCGCTGTCTGTATGCACTCCCAAAAGTGTGAAGTGAAACGACCATCTCTATAAGAGATAATGGTCTTCGAGACTCCGTGTAGTCGGATCACTTCCTGTACATATAGCTGGGCTAATCTTTCAATCGAATAAGACACTTTGATTGCCAAGAAGTGGGCAGACTTGGTCAATCTGTCTACTATTACCCAAATAGCGTCATAGCCATTAGTTGTCTTTGGTAGACCAACTATGAAATCCATGGCTATGTCTTCCCATTTCCACTCTGGAATCTGAATGGGTTGTAGGACACCTCCTGGTCTCTGGTGTTCTGCTTTAACTCTCTGACATGTCAGGCAAGTGCTGACATACTTAGCTATGTCTCTTTTCATTCCGGACCACCAAAATCTCCTTTTCAAGTCCTGGTACATCTTAGTGGAACCAGGGTGCATTGAGTAGGGAGTTCTATGGGCTTCTTCAAGAATCTTCTTTCTCAACTCTTCACTATTGGGGACACATAAATGGTCACCATAATAGAGTATCCCACTGTCAGATACTCTAAACTCTTTACTTTCTCCTTCTTGTATCTCTTGCTTGATCCTTTGGATATCAGAATCCTCAGCTTGCTCTTTCTGTATATCTTCAAGCAAGGTTGACTCTAGTGTCAATAGAGCTAACTGCCCATAAATGATCTCAACTCCATAATCTACTATTTCCTTCTGTAATGGTGGTGATAATGATGACAAGGACATCAAAGTGGCACAAGTCTTTCTACATAGTGCATCTGCTACTTTATTTGCCTTACTAGGGTGGTAAAGGATCTCACAGTCATAATCCTTCACTAACTCAAGCCACCTTCGCTGTCTCATATTGAGGTCTTTCTGAGTGAAGAAATATTTCAGACTCTGGTGATCTGTATAAATCTTGCACTGCACTCCATACAGATAATGTCTCCATATTTTTAGAGCGAAGACTACAGCTGCCAACTCTAGATCATGAGTGGGGTAATTCTTTTCATAATCCTTGAGTTGCCTGGAAGCATAAGCTATGACATTGCCTTCTTGCATAAGTACGGCTCTAAGTCCTAGCTTTGATGCATCACTGTATATATCAAAGCTCTTATCACCTTCGGGTACTGTAAGAATAGGAGCGCTTGTTAGTCTCTTCTTCAACTCAAGGAAACTCTGCTCACAGTCTTCAGTCCACTCATACTTCTTATTCTTTCTGGTAAGGGCTGTAAGTGGAGAAGCTATCTTTGAAAAGTCCCCTACAAACCTTCTGTAGTACCCTGCTAAACCCAGGAAACTTCTGATCTCACTAGCATTCGTTGGTCGACTCCAGTTACTAACTGCTTCAATCTTGGCTGGGTCTACCATAATGCCTTCTTTGGAAATGATGTGGCCTAGAAAGGCCACCTGGTCAAGCCAAAACTCACACTTTGAGAATTTGGCGTACAGCTCCCTCTGATGTGAGGTCTGCAACACTATCTTCAGGTGTTCGTCATGTTCTTCCTGAGTCTTTGAATACACTAGGATATCATCAATGAAGACAATGACGAACTTGTCAAGAAAATCCTTGAACACTCGATTCATTAGATCCATAAACGTCGCAGGGGCGTTTGTCACTCCAAAGGGCATGACCACAAACTCGTAGTGCTCATATCTTGTACTGAAAGCAGTCCTTGGCACATCACTCTCCTTCACTTTGAGTTGATGGTAACCGGATCGCAGATCTATTTTGGAGAACACCGTGGCTCCCTTCAACTGATCGAATAAATCATCTATCCTTGGCAAGGGATATCTGTTCTTGATGGTTACCTTATTCAAGGCTCGATAATCTATGCACATTCGCATGGATCCATCTTTCTTCTTGACGAACAACACAGGAGCTCCCCAGGGTGAATGACTAGGGCGGATGAAACCTTGTCGAGCAGCTCTTGTAACTGTTCTTGCAGCTCTTTCAGTTCTGCTGGTGCCATGCGATAAGGTGCCTTTGAAATTGGGTTGGTTCTTGGAACCAACTCAATTTCAAATTCAATTTCTCGATTGGGAGGGAGTCCTAGTAACTCTTCAGGAAACACCTCCGGATAGTCACAGACTACCCGTACCTCTTTTTACTTTAACTCTTCTCTTTGCCTTGCATCTACTATATGCGCTAATAACCAGAACATCCATTATCTAACATTCTCTGAGCTTGTAAGGTAGATAAGAACCTTTTTGTCTTTCTCTTTGGGTCTCCAATAAACTCAAATGGAGGTTCTGCTTCTGATGTGAACTTGACTTTTCTTTTGCGGCATTCATTAGAGGCACTATACTTGCTCAAGAAATCCATCCCTAAAATGATCGAAATCCTTCATCTCAAGGACTACTAAATCACTATAGAGCTCTCGGTTGGAAATTTGAATTAATACAGCTCGTAGCCACTGAGTAGATGCCATGACCTCTCCCGAAGGTAAGGTTGTTAAGAACTTCATCGTTCAACATTTCTGGTGGCCTTTGTACTGTTTAAGTAGTGCTCAGTGATCAAAGCACTACTTATCAGTTCTTCGGAGGGTTGCGGCCTCTTAACACCGCTGGCCACATTTAACGCTATCTCAGGCCTTCACATTTTCAACATTAGACTGACTCTTTCTTTTTCAGTGCTAACTAGCTCTGGGCACAGATGAGCTAACCGCTTAAACGTCTTCACTGCTTCATCCACGGATAGTTCTCCTTGTCTGGACTCCATGAATTCATCATAGTGCTTATTGGTTACTCGCATGTGAAAGTATTCTTCGAAGAACTCAATCTCAAAGTCGGCCCATGTCATCTGGCTGACATTTCTCTTGGCCTTGACTCCTCCCACTATATTCTAGCATCTCCCGTAAGGCAGAAAAATACACACTTTATCTTCTCTACTTCAGGCCAGTCTAGTAGCTCTACTATGCTTTCTAAAGACTTGAACCATGCTTGAGCATCCCATGGTTCGGTTGTGCATGAGAAGTTCCCTGGCTTCAATATCTGCCACTAGATGAGGTATACTTCTTGTCGTACCCCCCTTGCCGGGACTACAGATGTAACCGATGGATCTTCGGTCACAACTGGTGCTACTATATTCTCCACCGGCGGAGTAATGGGAGCAGCCTGCTGGTTAGCCATTAAGGTGGTAATAACTTGCTGTTGTTCTATTAACTATTTCTGTAACTGCGCCACCACCTCTAAGAGATTTGGTGGTGGTACTGACTCTACCTTTTACCCTCTAGAAGCTCGCTCCTCGTTTTAAGCCTTTCTAGGACGTCAACTTGTCATTCTCTTACTATTATCTCATAAAGAGAATAATGACATTACTTCACTAAGGACATTACATTACTTCACTATCATCATTCTCATATCATCATACTCATATCATGATATGTCATATCATGTCATCTTACTCATATAGCATATACTGATCATGCACATAATAGCATATAATAATACTAACATACTTCCTTATCATCTTTCACTTACTAATACTAGCAGTCAATAATGAAAAGTATACAAAAACTACAACATATGAACTTCTTACTTGGCAGGCGGCAGGATTGATGCTTGATGTCAGTGTGGCGGAGGGGTGGAACCTTTTGCTCTGATACCACTCTGTGACGACCCCTTAACTTCTCTTCCTTAAAGCGGATGTCACTTTTACTTAACCTTAACTTTACCTTATTCTTAGCCTTAGGTTACAACTACTTGACTTCCCTTAACTTGCTCTGATTTTTTTTTTCTTTTTTTAAAAAAAAACTTTCATTTTATTTGCTTTGCAAGGATTTGACCCCTAGACCTCTTAGTTGTAAAATTGAAGCACTAACCATCTGTTTCTATAAATCAAAATGCCTCTAAGACTTATCCCAAAGATCTCTTCCACGGTTCTGCCGCCACTGAACATCAATGCAAGTCCCGGTCACCTTCATATCTTATGCTTTTTCTTTGCCTTTATCTGTAATAGAAGGAATGCAACTAATAAGCACATTGCTTAGTAAGTAAATCCTAACTCACAAATCCATGCTATCGATAATAAACATGCTCATTTCAAAGAATGCTTGCTTCCAAAATGCATACACATGGGAAAACTTTCATATACTTATCATGCTCAATTCATGCTTGAAAACATTACTTGCTTTAAAACACCTACAACTTAACATGCTCATACATTAAAACACAACTTCCTTACCTTACTCTTTAACATGCTTGCAATGTATCAATGTTAACATATGAAATAAAGGCACGTACTTAAAACTGAGAAACACTTGCAATTACTTATATACTTGAAAATAATAATCAACTTTCCTCAGGCCTTGACATGGTACCATGGTATCAATGTACCAATTGCGCGCTTCTCTAATAGGTTTCGGGGTAGCTAGCCACCGTACCCTATTAGAGCTTCTTTCTAACTTTCTGTGGGCCTTCCATTTGCCCGGTACATGTCACTTTACAAAAATAAAATACTTTCTTACTATAATACTCATACGTATCAAACTATCTTACTTTTGAATGAATTTTTGCACTTAACACCTTTACCTTTCTTACTTGGGACTTTCATCGAGCACCTTGCGTGCCCTTAACCCAAAACTCATTTTTGGGACTTTTCAAAAATTAAATCTTATTATGCTTAGATTTCATACACTAAATCTAACCCAATTCAGTTTCTATCCTGAGAAAACATGCATCTTTAAGAACTTAAAATACACGATAACCATATTCTTAAAGCATGCATCACAAAACATGATTCTACAACAAGAACTTACATACGAAAGCTACTCCTATTGCAGGTGAGTGATCTACTTACCCTTATCTTGAAGAAAACTCACTAAGTATGGTTTAAATCCCAACATAGCACTCCTCTTCCCTTTCTTCGCTCAAATCTCCTCCTTCCTTGACCCTAGGGAAGAAGCCCTAGATGTTCTACTCAAGAGGAAGAAGGAGGAAAAGATCCCTTGAGTTTCCCTTTGGTTTCACAGCCTCCACGCGCCTCCTCTCGCAGCCTCACGAAAACCTAATCGGGGCTTCACGCGACTTAAGTGGAGGTCTAAATACCTCTTCATGAAACAGCCTAACTTACTTATAACATAATTTCGATCATTCCTTTTCTGTGCTTGATACCCCCGCCCTTCTGCTTATCAGGACGCCCTCAAGGGCTTGCTTTGCCTTGTGTTCACGGGATCAAACCTCTGCTCGACCCTTTTTTTTCTTTTTATTTTAATTCAAAAAAATGCTAGAAAATTCAGAAAAATTCTTAATAATTCACGAAAATTATTGGGTGTTACAGGGCATGAAGTCTTGGTCCAAGGGATTGAGCAACTTAGCTGAGCGATGACTAAGGACTAGACATGGGTCGAGGGTCGGACGTCTTGAGATCCGAGAGTATCGAAGGCTAAGCAAAAGTACACCCGAATGAACTAGGTGGCAACCGTCACCGGAAAGGAGACCATTAGTGGACGGGCGTTCCCGTGCTTAGGCCTTAGATGTACTGACCCTGGGGGGTTGGGAACCAAGTAAAAAATCCCGTGTGCACTACATTGTTTGTTCGTTCTTTTTGTTTTCCGCTGCTACTAACTCTATCTCTAGAACGAACCTCAAAAGTTTACAAAAAGACGAATTTTCGCGAGAAGATTTCACGGTCGATATTCAACCCCCCCCTCTATCGACGTCACCGGTCCCACAAGTGGTATCAGAGCCTGGTCGCTCTTCACCGGACTAACAGCCGATGGAGCAAAGACGCCAAGAGTTGAGGGGGAGCCCAGGGGTGAATCAGGTACGTGTTTCTTAAATGTCAATTTTTAAATTCCATATTATATGTTTCAAGTGCAGGGAGAGAGGACACTATAAAAATCAGTGTCCTACTGGTAAGAATCGTTCCTCATCGGCGGCAAAGGAAATACCAGCACCAGGAGTCCGGAGGGACAAGAGCCACGCATGGTGCTTCAAATGCGAAAACTATGGACACTACAAAAATAAGTGTCTGGCAAAGGTACGTAAAATTTACGTTCCGAAAATTTTCAAATTTCTGCACCGTCATATAATAAGTTACGTAATTTCTCTAAAAAAGTAAAATTACTGCATAGTCAAATTAATATTTTGCATGCCCAATTAGAAAATGTAGATATTGCTATAATATCAAAATTAATTCGTTAATTGTCATATCAATGCAATGATTTTTGAAATTAATTCTGATAATATTGAAATTAATTCTGATAATATTAATTCAGTAAACTCTAAAATTATTGAGGATAATTCTAAAATTAATTCTAAGGATATTTCTGAGGATTGTGGAGATGAGATCTTCTTAGATGATAATTTAATTATCAAATTTTTAGATAATATTGAAGATAATTACAAAATATTAACTAGTGACCCAGTTTACTCCACCTACTATGAGGATATTGAAGGATGTGATTTTAATGATAAGGATGAGGAGGAAATTGAATACTCTGAGATCAAGGCTATAGTTAATAAAATTTACAAAAAGTCAAATAAATCAAAGTTGTTAGAAAAACTCGAAAGATTAAATAAGGAAGAAATAGTAAAGGAATTAGATATTTTTGAAATAATAAAAATGATGAAATTAAACCCACAATTTCTAACCAACCCAGAAATTTTGAAACTTAAACCAAGTTAAATCTTAAAAGCTTTTAATTTTAACTTTTAATCTTAATTTAATCCTTTATGTAACCTTAATTAAATCTTAATTTTTACCTTAATTTGTACCTTAATTATCTCAATCGTAATTAATTAATCCCTAATTAGTTTAATATTAATTAATCCCTAAATAGTTTAAACTTAATTAATTCCTAATTAACTAATTTTAATTAATCCTTAATTAAGTTTAATTTGTAATTAATTAATCCCTAATTAATTTAAGATTAATTAATCCCTAATTAATTTAAACTTTAATTAATTCCTCCTTAATTAATTTTAATTAATCGTTAATTAACTTTAATTAGTAATTAATTAATCCCTAATTAATTTAAGATTAATTAATCCCTAATTAATTTTAACTTTAATTAATTCCTCCTTAATTAATTTTAATTAATCCTTAATTAACTTTAATTCTTAATTAATTAATTCCTAATTAATTTAAGATAAATTAATCCCTAATTAATTTTAACTTTAATTAATTCCTCCTTAATTAATTTTAATTAATCCTTAATTAACTTTAATTCGTAATTAATTAATCCCTATTTAATTTAAGATTAATTAATCCCTAATTAATTTTAACTTTAATTAATTCCTCCTTAATTAATTTTAATTAATCCTTAATTAACTTAAGTTAAATTTAATTCGTAAGTAATTAATCCTTAATCAACTTAACTTTAATTAATTCTTAATTAATTTAACGTCAATTAATTCTTAATTAATTTAAATCCAATTAAACTTAAATAACTTAAACTCAAATGAAATAAAATCTTACCCAAACTGCAACAATTAAATTAATAATATTAAATATGTCAAAGTGGGTTGGCATATTCGAGGGTTCACACGACATGTATCAAATCGGGAATTTGATACATTATTATAAACTTAAGTAAAATAATTTGAATGTTTGACTCATGCATAACTGCCATGCTATGCATCTGTTTTTTTTAATATATGTTATGTCATTCATATTTAAATTTATGCATGACTTAGAACGGTTATAGGAAGAAGAATACTAGCTGAAGCTACCGATCCAAACCTAAGCTAGTTAGACCAAAATTTTTTAAGAAGTAATTTGAAAATGAATTTTCAGTAAAAGGATTTGTCAAGGAAAGGGTTGTTGCTCCAATAAGGCTACGACCAAAGAAGTCCTTGTGCCTCGTCAAGACCTGGAAGCCAATTACTGAAAATTAAATTCACTTTACTACTTGATAAATTTGAATCTAACACAAGTTTCAACTACATCTTAGATTTAACAATAAATTAAGAAAAATGACTCAAGCATCTCACAATGCACCCATAAGGCAACCGTGCTTGCTTGTATTGAGACATCTAGAATGAGTGAGATGTTAAGGACTAATAAATTGAAAAATGATTTTCAAAAATGTTTTTCAGATTTCTTAGAATTTTTTTTTCTAAAATGTATTTTCAAAATAGTGTTTTAACATAATAATGTTTTTATGAATTTCATGCTTGTTTGAGTGCTTATCTATACTATACATTTTCAAAATTTTATCTTTTTCAAAATTGTTTAACCTACACAATTAGACACAAGCCTCTTAGATCAACACTAAAGTCCCTTAAGGCACTTAGATAGAGTCAAACGGTGTTAGATACAGGAGGAGTGTTTTATTCTTTTTAATCTTTTAAAATGTTTTCCAAAAACTGTGCTTTAAACATCACTATCTTTCAAAATGTTTTTTAAAAAAAACTGTGCTTTAAACATCGCTATCGTTTAAAATGTTTTTTCAAAAATTGTGCTTCAAACATCACTATCACTTCAAAAATATTTTTCAAAAACTGTGCTTTAATTACTGTCACTTATGTTTTCGAAAAGGCTTATGCTTTAAAAATTATCTCCTTGAGAATTACTACACTCAAAATGTCATTCATTCTTTTGATTTTGATAACCCCTAGAGACACAGAGGAGGTGTACTTCATGATCCATAAGGACTCCTAGGATGTGTTAAATTTAGGGGGAGTCTAAATTAAAAAGAAGTTATTTCGAACAAATAGTTTTTTAAAAAAATATTAGATAGTTCTTATAATTTGAATCAAACCTTAAGACTCAGAGGAAGAGTACTTGTAGTCAACAAGTTTCCTAGGACTGGGTCAAGTTTAGGGGGAGGTCAAATTAAAAGAATTGTTTAATAACAAAATAATCTGTTTGCATGGACTATAGTTTTTAAATCCTTTTGAAAACATAAGGAATTTTTTTAAATATTGTCATCTTTATTTTTATGAAAATATGATACTATCACTTTCAAAATTTTTTGTTTATAAAATTCCTTTGGAAAAAATATTTACTTGAGTTTGAAGAATTTCCGAGACACATAGGGAAATGTCCTTGTAGTTAACAAGGTTTCCTAGGATTGTGTCCGACTGGAAAGGAAACCAAGTCAAGTAAAATATTATGTTTTCAAATATCCTTCAAAATTGCATAATATCTTTCAAAGCTACTTATATTTTCTAACATTGCATAATATCTTTTAAAGCTACTTATATTTTCCAAAAATGCATAATATATTTCAAAGCTACTTGTGTTTTCAAAAGTGCATAATATTTTTCAAAATACATATGTTTCAAAAATACTTATATTTTTCCAAGATGCATAATATGATTCAAAAATACTTATATTTTTCCAAGATGCATAATATGTTTCAAAGATGCATAAAATGTTTCAAAGATACTTATATTTTTTAAAAGTGCATAATATTTTCAGAAGTACTTGCATTTCTCAAAAATCTCAATATATCGTTCAAAAGTACTTGCATTTATCAAAAAGCTCAATATATCGTTCAAAAGTACTTACATTTTATCAAAAAGTTCAAAATATTTGTCAAAGTTTTTTTTGGTACAAACTTTTCAAAGGAAAAATATCTGTCAAAGTACAAGTTTTTACATAATATGTTTCAAAGTATTCTTTTAAAGTGCAAAAAATCTCTAAGTGAAATTTTTATATTTCGAAAAGTGCATATTTTTCTATGTAAAAATCTTTCATGCATGCAATTCTTTTTGAGATTCTTTCTAAATTGGAAATTTTTCTATGACAAAATTTTTCTAAATCTTCTGGAAGTACAAATATTTTTGCAGTACGATTCAAAGTGTAATCTTTTGGTGCAATTGTTTCTTTTACCTAGCCCTTTGCTATGCTTTCAAAGATTTATACTAAGTCCTTTCAAAGGAAATTTTTTTTCATTGTTGGTGCAAGTATTTTTGTTGATTTTTGATGTATGACAAAGGGGGAGAGTGCGCTTAAGTTAGAAATTTTTTATTAATTTTCAAAAGGATCAAATGAAATCAAAAGGGGTTTTCAAAAAGGGAGGAAGTGAGCATAAGTTAGAAATTTTTTACTCCCAAAGGATAGAGAGCTTTCACAAAGAATCAAAACATATTTTCAAAACTTAGATCTTTTTTCAAGGATTATGATTTAGCCCTTTCAACCAATCTAACTTAAGATATTGTCAAACATCAAAAAGGGAAAGATTATTGGTGCAAGATGCATCAGTGATGTCCTCCTCTATGTGTTTTAATGTTTGACAATATGCTTAAGTTAGTGATACATTGAATAAGGGAATGGTGAGTAAAGAAAAGAGTACCAAAGTGAACTAAAGCCCTAGTTATCCTGGCACTAAGACCTGGTTCTATGAATTGGGAACGAAGACCTGGTGAGTGAAGCTGGGCACGAAGACCTGACTGAGGGTTGGGCATCGAAGTCCTGGACCTAAGGTTTGGGCATGAAGTCTTGGTCCGAGGGATTGAGCATCTTAGGTGAGCGATGACTAAGGACTAGAGACGGGTCGAGGGTTGAACGTCTTGAGATCCGAGAGTATCGAAGGCTAAGCAAAAGTCCACCCGAATGAACTGGGTGGCAACTGTCTCCGGAAAGGAGACCATTAGTGGACGGGCGTTCCCGTGCTTAGGCCTTGGATGTACTGACCTTGGGGGGGGGGGGGGGGGGGGAGGGTTGGGAACCAAGTAAAAAATCCCGCGTGCACTTCATTGTTTGTTCGTTCTTTTTGTTTTCCTCTGCTACTAACTCTATCTCTAGAATGAACCTCGAAAGTTTACGAAAAGATGAATTTCCGCGAGAAGATTTCACAGTTGATATTCACCCCCCCCTCTATCGTCCCACATGATCTACTAGCTCCCAGACATGATTAGAATTCATAGATTCTATCTCAGAATTCATCGCCCTTTACCAAGATGCCGCATCTTTATCTTGGAGTGCCTCGTCATATGTCCAGCGATCAAGTTTATATTCGCCAGGGACCAAGTCAGACGACTCACCCAAGAACATGAATCTTTCAGGTTGTCTAACAAACCTCCCACTACGACGAGGTACCACTTGTGTATCTTTTGTGACACGCGGTGCAGTCTTTTGTGGTATGTCCTCCTGTACCGTTGGTAATGAGATTGGAACTTCCCCTCTCAATTCCTCAAGAATAATCCTACTCATGGGCTTGTGGTTCATCACATAGTCTTCCTCTAAAAATTGGGTATTCGTGCTAACGATCACCCTCTGATCATTAGGACTATAGAACAAACAACCTTTCGTTCCTCTAAGATAGCCTACGAACAAGCGTACTTCTGTACGAGATTCTAACTTATCAGCATCTCCCTTCAGCACATGTGCTGGACTACCACAAATCTGAGTATGTCTCAGACTAGGTTTTCGCCCAGTCCACAATTCTATGGGAGTAGAAGGTACTGATTTAGATGGTACCAAGTTCAGAATGTACATTACAATTTCCAGAGCATATCTCCAGAACGAATCTGGCAACTCATAGTAACTCATCATCAATCTATCCATCTCCATAAGAGTCCTATCCCTTTGTAACGCCCGCCCTTCCCGCCTTACGGTGTAGGCGAGAGGCGGCGCTACGCGAACATACATACATGCATATGGAGATCTTAATGCAGCGGAATAATTTAAAACTTCCTACATATTCGTTTAACCATGCAACTCATATTGACATATCTTAGCTATTATTCTTAAACAGGGTTACTTGGTAAACTGACATAGCATGTGAGACATAACATTCTTGAACATGTTTGCATTAAACATAACTTATCAACATATTGTTCTAAACGAACACATCATGGAAATCAACATAATTGTTCTTTAGGAAAAACCATCATAGTGCATAGCATGAAACTAGAGTTGACAATGCAAAACATAAGAAGTTGTTCTTTAGGAAAACCATCATAAAGTATAGCATGAAACTAGAGATGACAATGCAAAACATAAAACATGTGATAATTATGAGCAATAGGATCTTTTTCTTTTTCTTTTGCCGAGTCACTGCCACACACACACACTTGCCCTTCCTGCTGCTTCCCTTAGCTTAGTATCCTCTTTCTTGATTTGCGGTATAAGAAAGTAAAACTTATAAGCACATAGGCTTAGTAAGACTCTTTTCTACTCACTAAAACCATACGTCGCATACAGTCAATGAAAAGGCATAACATAGAGAGTGTAACATAAAACAAAAGCATATCATGAGTAGGTATTCATAAAGCATTTGACATGAGGAGACATATAGATGTACATGGAAATACATAATCATATGGAAGTGCTTAACATGAAATGAAAGTACATAGAGCTTATGGCATAAGAAGTACTTGACATAAAATATAAGCACATAAAATATTTAACATAGAGAAGTTATTAACATAAAACATAAGCATATGACATACTTGACATAGCATAGATGCATAACATGAATGAATGCATGAATTAAATGCACATAACATAAGGATGTTTATTTGAAAATCATAATTATAAATACTTAAACATAAATGATAACATCTTGGGGGGCCCCGGCTTGTACCACATACATACATCCATCATTTGCGCGCATCCCTAAGTAAATGCGAGGTAGCTAGTCTCAACCTACTAGGGTACTAGGTTACCTTCAACCTAGGGACAGCTGCGGTAGTCCAGAACCGAGGCTTTCATAAGGAGTCCATCCCTGTTGGACAGCTGCGGTAGTCCCAGAACCGGAGACAGCTACGGTAGTCCCACACCGAGACTTTCATAATGAGCCCATCCCTTGGACCTTACTTGGGTCTGGTACAAGCCCATCCATAAAGTAAAATAGCTTCACATGCTCCTTTGTTTTCATCATATTTCATCATTCATAGAACTTACATAGCATAATTGAAAACATAAACATGATCTTAGTACATGAAGCATGGTATAAAACATACTTAGCATTTCATCATTCATAGTTCATGCATAACATCATTATGCCTTAAAGGCATGAATATCATCTTCATTCATAAGGTATGTCATGCACACATCATTATGCCTTAAAGGCATGAACATCATCTTCATTCATAAGGCATGACATACATACATAATTATGCCTTAAGGCATAAACATCATCTTAGTTCATAAAGCTTGCATGATCATGGTACATAAGGTAAGCATGCATAGATAAGTTGTCACATACATGATACATACCACATACCATACATGATCATGGTATCTATCATAAAGCATGCATGGGTAGGATCCATATGAACATGATACATACTACATAGGTTCATGACATTCAACATAAAACATGCGTAGGTCTTCATAACCATAATATACATATGTTCAAGGCATTTAACCTAATGCATGCATAATTCTACATAAACATGATACATACTTCACAACACATGGGTTCATGGTATATGGTTTAAAACATCCATAAATAAAACCTACTAAAACATGACACATAATATAAGCATACAAGGTAATGATGCATAGCACATAAAGTTAGGGTTTAGGCATTATAAAATTCATACAACATGCTTGAACATATATCTACATCATAATAAGCCATAAACAAGTACACTTGAAACCTTAGACTAACCCAACCCTAAACTTGGTGCTTGGCCGAAAGTTGTAGATGGGAGTCCCATTATTCAAGTAACATGTGAGGTACCATAACTAAAGTAAAAGCCCATACAATACATACAATGCCATAGGAAGCCATTAGAACACATGATTGGGCTAACCCTAACTCCTAGCCCTAACATTTGGTCTTGACCGAAACCCTAGAGGGGTCTTAAGTCCATGAAAAATTCATATAATTCACAATTAACATCCAATACAATACATACAATGCCATATGAAGCCATTAGAACACATGATTAGGCTAACCCTAACTCCTATCCCTAACATTTTGGTCTTGGCCGAAACCCTAGAGGGGTCTTAAGTCCATGGAAAATTTATAATTCACAATTAACATCCATTATATCATAGGGAATCACAATAAGCATGCTTGGAGGGTTAGATGTAATCCTAACCTTGGAATTGAGAGAGGGGCCGAAACTTCATAGGTCTTTTTGGTGCTACAAAAATTCCACAACTCACAATTCATTCTTTATTTATCATAAGAAAGTATTAGGAAGCATAAGTGAGGTTTTAACATCATCCCAACCCCAAAAGATTGCTTGGCCGAAACCCCTAGAAAGCCCTAATCCATAGTTTTCTCAACATAGAGCCCAAACAAAACTTAAATCATGATAGACAATATAAAAACTATTATACCACAGGTGAGGGAGTCTTACTTCTCTTTATCTTGGTTATAAACCTTGAATAGAGAAAGAAAAATGAAAACCTTCTTGGCCTTAGAACATCCCTTGCCCTTGTAGCCTCGTAGAAAACCTTGGATCTTCAAGAGGGAGTCCTCTTGTGAAGTTTTCCAAGGGGAAAACACCTTGGTGAGTCTCGGCAAGGAGGAGGCAAGGAGGAGGAAGAAGAGGGGAGAGGAAGAGCCTTGGTGGAAGAAAAGAGGAGAAAATAACTCAAGTGCCTCTTCACCTCTCATCCATCCCTTTTTATACTAAGTGAAGGGGGCATGGTGCCTCTTCACATGGTGTCTCTTCCACTTCCTTTAGCCTCAACTAAATTCTTCTCTCTTTCCCAATAGCACTCCCTTGCTAGGTGAATTAGTTAGTACATGCATGATGAGGCTTTGCCTCTATTCTAGGTCCAAAGTTCAATCCTTGGTGCATGCACTTTATTTTTATTCCATTTACTCTTATTTTTAGCAAGGCACACATAAGAGCCCACCAAGAGTCATGCTAATATTCCTAATTGAAATTCATTTCTATTTATGTTAAAATTCTACCTAAGGTCCACTACTAGCCATGGTACTAGAAGAGCCCATGTAAGGCCCATTAATACTTAGCTTTTTAATTCATATAAGAAATCATGCTAAGGTTCATGCTAGTGTTCATATGTTACTCAAGAATCCATATAGGCATGATCAATATATAAAAAAAATATTGAGAGGATTCTACGGGCATTACAGTTTGAATCCTCTATGGGCTGCAAATGCTAACAGCATTCTAATAGACTCAAGTCTTGCTACTGGGGCGTAGGTTTCGTCATAGTCTAATCCTTCAACTTGACTGAACCCTTTAGCTACTAAGTGGGCTTTATTTCTAACTATTTCCCCTTGGTCATTTAGTTTATTCCTAAACACTCACTTAGTTGTTAGTAGGAGCCCTAGAGCCAATTATGTGATGATTGACTAGGGACATTTTGTATCATATTCTATAATTAATAAAGGCATATTTGGTTATTATACTTACTTTGTATTCTGTGCCGAATAACTAAGTATAATAATGTCCTTGTGTAGTAGGTTATTATCTACATTATATCGATTGGTTGAATCGATAGTGAGATAATGTAGAGAACACTACACTAAATTTTTCCTAGTCAAGCATTAATATTCAGGGACAATATTAATGCATGGAGACTAGCATGTAGGTCAACTGATGACTTGACCTCACAAGTCATGGATATGTGATATCAAATTGACACATGGGTATACATTGGAGAATGTGTACTGAATGACCCTCCATGAGAAAGTTTCATTGATTGTCATATGAGTGTCATAAACTTTCTCATGTGACTATTGGTATGAATAGTCCTTGGACCTGAAGTCACTACGATTCCCTACATAAGGAGTTATATACTTTGGTATCGTCAAACGTCACCCGTAACAGGGTGGACTATAAAGACGATCACTGGGTATGTAATGAATTATGCGGAGGGATGTGAGTGATGTATATGGGATCTATCCCTCACATATGACGGGAGTGATATCTGTGGGCCCCTTGATCGAGTAGGACTACTGAAATGCATGACCATGCTCAAATAAGTCAATATGAGATATTGAGCTCATTTGTTTGAGTGAGTCTACTCAGGGATCAAGAAACATAGGATTGATCGAGGATGACACGGTCTATGCCTCATTGGTCAATCTAGATATCAAGGATAGAAGGACAAGGTCATACACTGTCATAGTCACGGAGGTTTAGTCGGATCTCGACTTTTCTTGTTACTTGGGTAGCAATGATGCATTGCTAGATGCCGCTCATTGCTTATGTGTCTAAAGTGTTTAGGCGCATTGCCAATGTCGCAAGAACCTATTGGGTCACACACAAAGGACACAATGCTTCAGGAAATCTGATCGGCAGGCCTGAGCCCGAGTTGGGAACTCGGGAGGCCCGAGCCCGAGTTGCTAACTCGGGAGGCCCGAGCCCGAGTTGCTAACTCGGGAGGCCAGAGCCCGAGTTGGGAACTCGGGAGGCCCGAGCCCGAGTTGAGAACTCGGGAGCGTGGGTCGGGAGGTCGGCACTCGGCGGATTGGGTCGGAGCTCGGCGGACTGGGTCGGGAGCTCGCCACTCGGGAGACTTGGTCGGGAGGCCGAGTCGGAAGCCCGAGAGGCCCAGTCGGAGTTGCATGGTGGAAAGAGAAAAGCCTCTCTTCATTGGATGAAAAGATTCTTTTCTTGCATGGGAAAAGATGAAGAGCCACATGAAAAGATGTGCTCTTTATTGGTATTGATGAAGGAAGCCAAAGAGACACAAACCTCTTCATATTCATGGGATGATTATAAAAGAGGGTCTTGTGACTTTGGATGGGTCTTCCTCTCCACTCCTTCTTCCCTTTCTTCTTCCCTCCCACATCTTCCTCCTTGAAGGATCGTCTAAGGCGTGCAGAGGGGGGGGGTGAATGCACTTTTTCGGATCGTTTCGATCTCTACAGAATTATTAGCGCAGCGGAAATAATATGCAAAGAAATTTGAAACAATGCTAACAAAAGTATTTTACTTGGTATCCACCCAGATGGGTGACTAATCCAAGGATCCACGCCGCGAGCACCACTTTCACTATGAAAATCTCCTTCAGGTGGAGAAACCTTTACAACGGCGATCTTCCTCTTTACAGAATGAAGTAGAATGAGTGAGAGGAAGCAAGAACACTTTTCAGATGGGCAGCACCTTGTTATTGTACGGACCCGTACCGTACACGTGCAAAAAGGTGCTCCTTTTATAGGTGAAAAGGACAGACTCGCAGTCTGTCCAGTCTCGTACCAGTCGACTGGCCCAGCATTAATTGCTGGCCAACGGCTAGCCAACAGCTAGCCAACGGCTAGTTTCGGGGTATACCAGTCGACTGACCAAATGCCAGTCGACTGGTCCGAGGCCGCAAACCTTCTGTGGGTTTTGACAGTCGACTGCCACAGGGCTAGTCGACTGCCCTGCCTTGCAGCTCAGCTTCAGCCACTCCAGACCTTCTCCTTCGCGTGTGCCTTCAGGTCTGCTCCCTTGGCTCGCCCCTTGAAGTCCTCTTCCTCTGGCTATCGTCCCTCGGATGCGCACGCAAGCCTTCCCTTGGCTTGCCTCCATGCCACCCTTCACGTGTGCCCTTGAAGTCCACTTCCCGGCTTGCCCTTGGAGCTCTCCTCCCTCGGCTCTCGTCCCTCGGATATGTCCACCATGTGTGATTCTCCAAGTCCTGCAAACTCAATCACACACATCAAATACAACATAACACTCTAACCTTAAACCTATTCGCCCACACATCAAAACCATGATGTTCTAATCATTTAAGGGTCGATTGCCTCAACAATCTCTCCCTTTTTGATGTGTGGCAATATGTTTAAGTTAGAGATAAACAACAACCACAATAGCAATAGCAAAACATAGCAACTGAAAAATCATGAGACATAGTAACCCTAAGAGGTAACCTCCTCCTTAACCTATGTCTTCCCCATTTTCAATTCTAGTCACAATCCAGGTTAAGTTTTCACTTAACCACAACAATATGTTAAAAATATAAGACATATCAGAACCTAAGATGTACCTCCCCCTTAATCCATGTCTTCTTCATTTTTTAAACATTCAAGTTCTAAGTTAGAAAGAAAACCTTAAACCATCCATTCTAAGTTAAAATTCTAACTTAAACCACTCATTCTCCCCCTTTGACACCATCAAAATGATTGCCTCAAGCAACCAAACCCTAAGGCATCAAAAGTGAGAATATTCAATTTTTGAAATTTCTCACAGTGGCTGAAAACCTGCGTACCAGTTGATTGCCCATGGGGCAGTCGACTGATACGCCATCAGTCTAATTTTTCAACTTTTCTACCGAATTTCAGAGACTCCCAGAAAATTCCAAAAATTGTAAAATTTTGCATACATGTTTGAAATATTATATTCTATCAGTGAAAAATATTAAACTATATAAAATTTCAAACATGCATGACTTTTGATAAAAATCCAAAAGCTTTGAAAACCACTATATTTTGTATCAAACTTTGAAACCAATTTTGCAATCATATGAATTTTAAAAACATGGCAAAGTATGTAAGACATAAAATGGTTTTCAAAGGTTTAAAATGTCCAACTATGATCTTTGGGCAATGTGTCCATTGATTAAACACTTGCCTTCCCCATAGTTGGTCTAGTTTTCATATTTTGATACTTCTAATGGTCCAACAATGTGCCACAAGCACAAGTGAGCCAAATGTATCACCCTAATGGATCAAGCACCCTTATTCAAAGCTAATGTTTCCAAGTTCATCCTATACTTCCACAAAATACATTCCAAGGCATCTTCTTAAGGATGTAAACTCCGATTCGGGAAGAGGCTTGGTAAAGATGTCGGCTAGGTTCGACTTTGATTCAACATAGTGTAGTTCTATGTCTCCCCTTGCCACATGGTCTCTAATGAAGTGATGTTTCACTTCAATGTGTTTTGTCCTAGAATGGTGAACCAGATTTTTAGTTAGGTTGATTGTACTTACATTATCACACAAGACTTTGACTTTGGTGTAATGTAGCTCATAATCCTCTAAGGTGTGCATGATCCAAAGGAGTTGGGAAACACACCCACCCATTGTCACATATTCCGCTTCCGTTGTTGATAGGGCAATGCATGGTTGTTTCCTACTACTCCAACTAACTAAGGAAGACCCAAGGAATTGACACCCTCCACTTGTACTCTTCCTATCTAGCTTACAACCTGCATAGTCCGAGTCGGTGTATCCAATTAGATCAACATTAGGGGTTCTAGGATACCAAAGTCCGACATTAAGGGTCCCTTTTACATATCTTAAGATCCTCTTGACTACAACCAAATAGGACTCTTTGGCACAAGATTGGTACCTTGCACACATACCTACCGCAAAAAGTATGTCGGGTCTACTAGCGGTTAGGTATAGGAGGCTACCAATCATGCTCCTATATTGTTTAGAGTCTACCATTTTCCCTTCAATATCACTATCCATTTTCACATTGGTTCCTATGGGTGTAGATGTTACCTTAGCATTTTCTAAACCAAATTTCTTCAACATCTCCTTAGCATATTTGGTTTGAAAGACATGTGTACCTTCATTAGTTTGCTTAACTTGAAAGCCTAAGAAAAAGGTTAACTCTCCTACAAGACTCATCTTAAATTCATCTTCCATACACTTGATGAATTCTTGTAGGAAGTCATTATTTGTTGACCCAAAATGATATCCTCTACATAGACTTGGGCAACAAATATCTCCTTGTCCTTAGATTTTAGGAACAATGTAGGGTCAATTGTTCCTCTCCTAAACCCCTTAGACACTAGAAATGAAGAAAGCCTTTCATACCAAGCCCGAGGAGCTTGTTTAAATCCATATAAGGCTTTTCTTAATTTATATACGTGTCTTGGATAGTTAGGGTCCTCAAACCCGGGGGGTTGTTCTACATAGACCTCTTCCTTAATGATCCCATTAAGGAATGCCGACTTCACATCCATTTGGTGGAATGTGAAACTCATGTGAGCGGCATAGGCTAGTAAATTTTAATTGATTCTAACCTAGCTACGGGGGCATAAGTTTCATCATAATCTAGTCCCTCAACTTGGTTAAACCCCCTAGCTACCAATCTAGCCTTGTTCCTAGTGATTTTACCTTGGTCATCTAGTTTGTTCCTAAACACCCATCTAGTGGTTACAATAGTATAATCATTGGGCCTAGGAACTAACTCCCAAACTTCACTCCTCTCAAATTGATTTAGCTCTTCTTGCATGGCTAAAACCCAATCAACATCTCCCAATGCTTCATCAATGGACTTGGGTTCCAATTGGGAGATTAGAGCTATTTGACTAGTTTGATCTCTAAAGTAGGACCTTGTCCTTACTCCTTGAGTTACATCACATACTATTTGGTCAATAGGGTGATCATGGTGATGTCTCAAGGGCCTAGAGGTTGTAGGTTCATTTACTCCTTCTTCCTCATCCTCTAGAGTACCTCTTACTCCCCCTTGATCATTGCCCTCCAAATGTAGGTCTTGGATTCTTTGGGCAAGGGGTTGGACCTCCTCTATGTCTTTATCAATTGAGGCCTTCCTAGGGTAGGTACTAGTTGTTTCATCAAATTTAACATTCGAGGACTCCTCAATTACTTTTGTCCTCTTGTTGTACACTCTATAACCCCTACTAGTTAAGGAGTACCCTACTAAGATCCCTTCATCAGCTTTTGACTCAAATTTTCTTAGGTCATCTTTGGTATTTAAGATGTAGACTTTACATCCAAAGACCCTAAAATAGTGGACTTGTGGTACCCTTCCATTCCAAAGTTCAAAAGGTGTTTTTCCTAAAAACCTATGTACCAAGACCCGGTTTTGGATATAGCAAGCGGTGTTAACTGCTTCACCCCAGAAATAGCTAGGAAGGGAATATGCATTAAGCATAGTCCTAGCAGCTTCTTGTAGGGCTCAGTTTCTCCTCTCAACTATCCCATTTTGTTGAGGGGTCCTTGGGCATGAAAATTCATGCTTGTACCCATTTTCAACACAAAATTGTGTGAAACTTGCGTTTTGGAACTCCCCACCATGGTCACTCCTAATTCGGTTTATTTTGGTATGTTTTTCATTTTCTACCCTCTTACTAAATCCTATGAAGATCTCTAGGGTATCATCCTTATGTTTCAAGAAATAGACCCATGTAAACCTAGAAAAATCATCTACTATTACTAGGCAATACTTACTCCCTACAAGTGAGGGAGTACTATGGCAATCAAATAAGTCTATATGCAAAAGTTCTAAAGGTAAGGAAGTGGTGATTAGAGTTTTACCTTTGTGTGATGCTTTGGATTGCTTACCCTCTTGGCATTCATCACACAACTTGGTCTTCTCGTACTTGATCATTGGGAGCCCCTTCACCAATTCTTCCTTGGCAACTCTTGCAATGCTCCTCATGTTGACATGTCCAAGTCTCCGGTGCCACAACCACCCTTCTTCTTCTTTAGACATGAGACACTTAAACATCGTTAGTAGCATAAGATAGATCAAGATAATATAAATTTGCCTCTCTAAATCCTTCTAATATGATAGTATTTGATTCACTTTGCCTTATTATACATTTCTTAGCATGAAATTCTACTCTAAAATCGGCATCACATAATTGACTCACACTTAATAAATTAAATTTCATACTTTGATTAAAAGTACCTTATGTATGAAAATGGTGGGAGATACCACAATTGTGCCCCTACCAATGATTCTCAACTTTCCACTATTCCCAAAGGAGACCATTCCTTCTCTTAGGTAGCTAATAGTGGTGAACTTGCTCACATCCCGGTCATGTGTCTTGAGCATCCACTATCTACTATCCACATAGTTGGGGCCTCCTTCACCTTTACCTAAACAACATGGAAAACATACTCTTTTGGTACCCATATCTTTGATCCATAAGCATCATTTAGAAATCTCTTAGGTACCCATGCCTTCTTTGTGGTTCCCCTAGCCCCTAGTCTCCTAGATGCACCAATCCTACCGGTAAGTGAGACAAAGGCTACCTCCTTTGTCTTAGGCCTATAACCTAACCCGGCTTTGTTGTACACAACCCTTTGACTGTTGATGATCATATCTAGGTTACTAGATCCCACTTGGAATTTCCTAAGGGCCTTGGTGAGGTCATCTACCTGTTTCCTTAATTCTCTATTTTCATTTTCAAGGTGTGAAACATGTGAAGAGGTAGAACTAGCATGCAAATCTTTAAGTCTAGTAGCTTCTACTCTAAGCATGACAATTTGTTCTTTTAGATCCTTAACTTTACTTCTAGCCTTAGCTAAGTCCATGTTCGTGCTAGAAATTATTTTCACTAAAGTAGAGGAGGGTAAGTGGTATACTTCACTTACCGAAGCTTCTGACTCTGATGATGATGTGGAGGAGCTCTCATCTTCACTACTTGAACTTCCTTCATCATTCGATGAGTCCGAGTGATCTTGTGCCATAAGAGCAAAGTGGGAGACTTGCTCTTCTTCTTCCTCTGAGGATGAGGGATCATCCCAAGTTGCCTTGAGGTTGGTGGCACCCTTCTCCTTTCCCTTTGATCTCTTCTTGTCACTCTTCTCTTCTCTTCCTTCTTGTCATCCCTTTTCTTCAATTGAGGACATTCATTCTTCATGTGTCCCTCTTGATGGCAGTTGTAGCAGATTATGTCCTTGGCCTTACCCTTACCTTTGACCCCTTTCCTAGCATAGGATTTGTTAGATAAACTTTTAAATGCTCTACGAAATTTTCTTACCATGAAGGCCTCTTGGTCACTATCCATAGAGGTGCTAGATTCTTCTGAGTCTAACGAGGATGAGTAAACCACCTTCTTCTTCTCCTTCCTCCTCTTCTTCTCCTTTTCTGCAACAAAAGCAATACCTTTCTCTTTGGCCGTAATGTTAGCTTGCTCGTGCAGTTCAAATTCACAAAACAAATCGTCTAATTTTACTAAAGATAAGTTCCTTGATAACTTGTAAGCATCAACCATGGATGCCCACAAGGTGGTCCTCGGGAATGCTTGTAGAACGTACCTGACGATGTCCCGATTTTCTATCTTCTCTCCAATCACATGGAGCTCATTTATCACTTCCTTTACCCTTCCATGTAGCTGGCTGATGGTTTCGTTGCTCTTCATGGAAACGGATTGCAGTTGGGCCACTAGCAAGTCCTTCTTTGCTCTTCTGGACTCGTTTGACCCCTCGTTCAACTCTACCAACTTGTCCCATAGTTCCTTGGCGCTCTTGAACGGCCCCACCTTGTTCAGTTGCTCCTTCAAGAGCCCGCATTGCAATGTGGTGGTGGCCTTGGCATTAGACTGCGCCCTTTTCATCCCTCCTTTGACCATGATCTCATTGGTGTTGGGTCTCCTCTCTCATCGATGGGCGCCTCGAAGCCATCTGCAACACTTATCCAATTTTCAATGTCATTCATAAGATAGTATTGCATCCTACCTTTCCAATAGGCGAAGTCGTTCCCGTCGAAGAACGGAGGTCGTGCAGTGGAGTATCCCTCTTGAAATGCCATCACAATTGTTTCGGTTGACTGTTACATCTTCCGAAACGCACCTGCTCTGATACCAACTGAAGGATCGTCTAAGGCGTGCAGAGGGGGGGGGTGAATGCACTTTTTTGGATCGTTTCGATCTCTACAGAATTGTTAGCGTAGCGGAAATAATATGCAAAGAAATTTGAAACAATGCTAACAAAAGTATTTTACTTGGTATCCACCTAGATGGGTGACTAATCCAAGGATCCACGCCGCGAGCACCACTTTCACTATGAAAATCTCCTTCAGGTGGAGAAACCTTTACAACGGCGATCTTCCTCTTTACAGAATGAAGTAGAATGAGTGAGAGAAAGCAAGAACACTTTTCAGTTGGGCAGCACCTCGTTACTGTACGGACCCGTACCGTACACGTGCAAAAAGGTGCTCCTTTTATAGGTGAAAAGGACAGACTCGTAGTCTGTCCAGCCCCGTACCAGTCGACTGCCCCAAGGGCAGTCGACTGGCCTAGCATTAATTGCTGGCCAACGGCTAGCCAACGCTAGTTTCGGGGTATACCAGTCGACTGACCAAATGCCAGTCGACTGGTCCGAGGCCGCAAACCTTCTGTGGGTTTTGGCAGTCGACTGCCACAGGGTCAGTCGACTGCCCTGCCTCACAGCTCAGCTTCAGCCACTCCGGACCTTCTCCTTCGCGTGTGCCTTTAGGTCTACTCCCTTGGCTCGCCCCTTGAAGTCCTCTTCCTTTGGCTATCGTCCCTCGGATGCGCACACAAGCCTTCCCTTGGCTTGCCTCCATGCCACCCTTCACGTGTGCCCTTGAAGTCCACTTCCCGGCTTGCCCTTGGAGCTCTCCTCCCTCGGCTCTCGTCCCTCGGATATGTCCATCATGTGTGATTCTCCAAGTCCTGCAAACTCAATCACACACATCAAATACAACATAACACTCTAACCTTAAACCTATTCGCCCACACATCAAAACCATGATCTTCCAATCATTTAAGGGTCGATTGCCTCAACACTCCTTTGGCCGAAACCCTACTGTAGGGTTCTTGGTGTTTTACGAGCTACCCCAAGTTGCTAGCACAACTAAGGTAGTTCTCCCGAAGTTGAGAGATTGTGTCCGTGTGGATATGAATAGAGGCACGGACACTTGATCGTCGAAGAGATCCAGCGCACCTTGGACGAGCGGGATAAGCAAAGGGCACACTCCGAAGGTATATCTTCTTTAGAGGTAGATGTAGATTAACTTTGTACGAATTTTTCTTTCTCATGGATCGCTCGTGGGTTCTTGTTTCCGCTGCATTTTTATGTTTTGGTGCCGGGAGAACCCAACATTAGTATCTATAATGGATTTGCCCTCAGGTTTAGCTACTAGTTCCCAGACTTGGTTTCTCTCAAATTGGGATAACTCTTCTTGAATAGCTATGATCCAATCAGGATTAGGTAAGGCTTCCTCTATAGTCTTAGGTTCAATTTTCGAAATTAGTGCGATTGACTAAGATTTCTATAGGAAGACCTAGTTCTGACTCCTAAGGTTGGATCACCCACAATTTGATCAAAAGGGTGACTGAGTCTGGGTTTCTTGGTTCTTCTAGAACTTGGTTCAGCCTCAGGTCCGGTTGGATGGTTTGATTCAGTATTTTGTTCAATTGTTTGAGTTGGTTCAATTATTGGTTCAGTTGATGCAGTAGTTGGTTCAAGAGTTAGTTCATTTAGAGGTTCAACTAGTGATTCAACTGATGGTTCAATTGTATGCTCATTTTCCTCTTGATCAATATTTGATGGGTTCAGGTTTTGATTATTAGATTTTGGATTAGTTTCCTCATCAAAGATTAAATTCGTTGTTTCTTCAATTTTATTAGTTTGTTTATTGTAGACCCTATAGGCCCTACTTGTTGTTGAATATCCTAAGAATACTCCTGGAGTTGATTTAGACTGAAATTTACCTAGGTAGTCCTTGGTGTTTAGGATATGTACTTTGCATCCGAAGACCCTTAGGTAATGTAGATTTGGCAGTCTATGGTAATATAGCTCATAGGGAGTTTTATTATGTCTTTTGTTAATTAGGACCCTATTTTGGATATAGCAAGTCGTACTTATTGTTTCTGCCCAAAATTGGTTAGCTAGGTTGAATTCATTGAGCATAGTTCTAGCAGCTTCCTGTAGGGTTCTATTCTTCCTTTCTACTATCCCATTTTGCTGGGGGGTTCTAGGACAAGAAAATTCATGAATATATCCATTTATTCTACGGAATTCCTCAAACCTTTGATTCTCAAACTCTCCCCCGTGATCACTCCTAAGTCTTTTGATTTTGGTATCATTTTAATTTTCAATTATCTTACATAAGTCAATAAACAGGTTTAGGATTTCATCCTTAGTTTTTAGGAACCTAACCCAAGTAAACCTAGAGTAATCATCGATAATGACTAAGCAGTACCTGTTTCCGCTTAGTGACTTGGCTCCATGTGAATCAAATAGGTCAAGGTGCAGGAGCTCAAGTATGGTTTGAGTTAGGTCTGATTGAATTTGCATGTGATTAGACCTGATTTATTTACCTTGGTTACATGAGTCACATATCGTGTTTTCATAGTTCTTAATTTTTGGTACTCCTTTATTAGACCAAGTTGGGTGGTTTTTGAAATTAGTCTAATATTAGTGTGACCTAATCTCCTATGCCAGAGGTTGGATTCTTCTAATTGAGTTAAGAGGCATTTAGGTACTAAGGGTAGATTTATAGTATAAACATTATTTTTCCTAGTGCCCTTAAGCATGACTTCTGAGTCTTGAAGGTTTCTAATCAGGCAGTCAGAGTTGGTAAATGTAACTACATTGCCAGTATCACATAATTGACTTATACTAAGTAAATTAAATTTGAAGTTCTCAACCAAGAGTACATTTTTAATCACAAAATTGAATTTGAGTTCAATGCTACCTGACCCAATGACTTTGAGTGTAGTATTATTGCCAAATGCTACTGAGCCTAGGTTCTTGAACTTGAGTTTGGTGAATTTCAATTTGTCACCGGTCATGTCTCTGGAGCATCCGCTATCCAACATCCATTGGTCCAAATCTTTATGTTCCTACACATAAAGTATTTATTGATTTGGATCCAATTAGAATTAAGGATAGCTTAAATTGATTTTCACAACCTAATCTGTCTCACCCAATCTAGTGTTATCAATCACGTTAACCTTATGGGTTTTGTGAGACGGGTTTTAATAGAAATGAAGATTTTAATTTGAAATCATGGTTAATTTTAAAAGTTTAAATTAGTTTTGAAAAAAAATTTAATTAAGTTTTAAGTTTATTTTGAAAAGTGGTTGAATCTACGATTAATTGAAATTTTGTGTTAGATTCAAATCTGACAATAGTAAAGTGAATTTGATTTTCAATAATTGGCTTTCAGGTCTTGGCGAGGCACTAGGTCTTCTATGGCCGTAGCCTTATTGGATCATCAACCCTTTCCTTGACAAAGCCTTTTATTGAAAATTCATCTTCAAGTTACTTCTTGAAAGATTTTGGTCTAACTAGTTTGAGTCTTGGATTGGTAGCTTCGGCTAGTTCCACCAAAATGGCTTCTCTAACGTACTATCATCTCACCTCCACCCAATACTATGTTGTTCAAATTTCAATTAAGTCATTTTAGTCCTTAGTCTAACCAGTCCTAGGTCTAAGCATAATAAATTGCAGAAAGAAATAAACAAGCAAGCATGCAATAAAATTAAAGAATTAAGAAAAAAAATTATCTAATTATGAAAATTGTTTTTATATTGGCTCCCCCTGGACCATAGCCTCGATAATGATTAGGCAAGATGTGAATCTTATCCTTGGGGATCCAATACTGGTTTGGTCAAGCTTGGTAGTTCAAGCAAAGCTTGGGCACCCATGCTTGAACTTTGGCTCTAGGTTGGTTCAATACAGCATAATACAATCGTTGTCTCGACTTGGTTCGATACCCTAACCCAAATCGATTAAGAACAGACTTCTGTTTTCTAAGGGTAATGTCAAGACCCTTGGAACCCGAAGTAAATCATTCTAAGGCCACTCTGAGCTCCTTGACTTGAGTTTTCAAGGAGGAGTTCTCTTTCTCAAGCCTTTCAACTTGAGTAGAGTTTCCTTCTTGAACCTTCTCAGTCAAGGATTTCGAGTCGGCTTCCTCTTTCAGGAGTTTTACTTCCTGTCGGAGGTACTCGACCCAGATTTTGGCTTTTGCCAAGTTACGAGATAAATAAGCAATTAATTTAGATAATTCAACTTCAGAATAACCTCGTACCATTATTTGGCCGTTTTCCGAGATTGTGAGCCTTCCGTCGTCTGGCTCCGATTTCGATCCGGTGTCGATGTCTTCCGAAGCAGTTAAAGCGAGAAGATTTGATTGTGGGGTCTCTTCTTATTCTGAGGAAGATTCATCCTAGGTGGCTTGGAGAGCCTTCTTCCTTCGAGTCTTCTTGGCTTCCTTCAGATTGGGGCATTCTGACTTGTAGTGTCCCTTCTTGTTGCATTCGTAGCAGGTGACATTTGTTTTGCCTTTTGAAGTTGAAGGTTCAGCTGGATCTTCCTTTCGTTGGCTTGCTTTCTTTCTGTTTGTCTGGTGCTTCAGCTCCTTGTAGTAGTCCCGAGCTAGCCGCACCAACTTGGGTCGATCCCCTTCACTGTCTTCTGAGTCTGTTTCTGAGTTAGACTCGGGTGCAAGTTGAGGCTTCTTCTTGGCGACCTTTCCTTGGGGTTTACCTGCAAGAAAAGCAATACTTTTCTCGTCCATAGTGCAGTTAGTCTGTTCATGTAATTCTAATTCTGAAAAAAGTTCATCTAATTTAATTTTTGAAAGGTCCCTGGAAACCTTGTAAGCATCTACCATAGATGCCCACAGAGTATTCCTTGGGAACGCGTTTAGGGTATACCTAATTAGATCACGGTTCTCTACCTTGTGACCTATTGTGTGCAGTCCGTTCATCAGATCCTGGATTCTGGCGTGGAGCTGTGCTGCTGATTCGCCTTCGTTCATTTTTATTGTGTACAGTCTGTTAAGAAACAGATCTCTTTTGCTGATTCTGGTGTCGGAGGTACCTTCGTGCAGCTCAATCAGCTTGCTCCAAAGTTCTTTGGCGCTGTTGAAGGGACCCACCCGGTTCAGCTCTTCCTTGGTTAATTCGCACTGCAATGTCTGGGTTGCCTTTGCATTAGCCTCGATCTTTTTCTTCAATGAGACGTCCCATTCAGAGTAGTGTTGTCCCACTCCTTCTGCATTCTTGGGGATCTTGAGGCCAGATTGGATTATTATCCACATGTCCACCTGAGTTTTCAGCTGGACTTCCATCCTGCTTTTCCAGTAGGAGAAATCTTTTCCACTGAAGAGCGGTGGTCTGGCAGTGCTGAATCCTTTTGGCATGGCCATAATATTTTTGAAAATTCAAAAAAATAGAGAAAACTTGTTCCAAGACTTGGTCTTGGATTAGTAGTGCGGAAGAAAATTAATAGAAATGGAAACGATCGAGTGGTGTTGCACCAACCTCGATTAACGAGAAAAATTAAAAAAATTTAAAATAATTTCATAAAATCCGAAAAACACTCTCAAATTGGTGGTTGCACCAAATTTGAGGCACCCGCTCTGATACCACTTGTTGGATCGGAGAAAACGATAGAGGGGGGGGGTGAATATCGTTATAAAATTTTTCGAAAAGTTAAAGAATATACGCAGCGGAAAATGACAGAACACACAAGAACACAAGTCGGTTTTACTTGGTTCGGAGTCGCGGTCGGCTCCTAATCCAAGGCCCACGGTCCATGACCATTTACTTTGGGCAATTCTAAATTCGAGAAAACTTTTATAGATTGATAGTACAGATATAGCATTGGAAATTGAATTAGCAACATTTTCGTAATTTAAAGTTTTATCGATGCCCGAGGTGGATCGAATTTCGCAGCAGAGGGTCATTGTCGGCGCTGGAATCTCGAAGTTGAACTTTATCGGAGTGCAGTGCTTGAACGAAAGTGTCTGGAGCGTAGAGAGCAATGAATGTCGAAGCCTTGGGGGTGAACCCCCTTTTATAGCACCCATGCGGGCGCCTGTGTCGATGGGGGCGTCTAACATGTGGCCTTCCCTGCGTGATCTCTTATCCGCAGGCTCGTTCATCGTTTATCCATCTCCGCTTGGGAGCCTGAGCTAATGGGGGCGCCTGTGACCTCACGGGCGCCTGAGCTAACACAGTCCACAGGCTTCGTGGCAGCTTGCTTCGATGTTCTGGTTTTTGCCTTTGCACTGGGGCGCCCGTATCCATACGGGCGCCTATGTTGGGACCGGGTGCATGTTGACATGGATACGGGTTCGTAATTTAAAAAATTAATTACGTGCAGCGGAAGAATTAGCATAAATAATTTCTCAAATTATTTTAACCGCGTATCTAGCATGCAACCTTATGATGTGTGGACATGATCATAAATTAAAATTTTACAGAAAGTAAACTAATTTACTCAATACCTCGCGTAACTCGAAGTAAGGGACGAGATCCAACCGTAGCGTCCCTTGGAAGCTTCGCCTCTATTCGCGTCCACGCCGAGTTCTCTTCGGGATGACTTCGCAAAGCCACGAGTTTCGTGCGACAAGAACTACTAGATTCTCCAAAGGCACAACTAGAATATCAAGAGAGAGAGATGGAAACTAACCACCAAGTAACGGAATCAAGATTCCGTGAAGGAAGGAAGGAGTCGCGACCCGCTTCGTCTTGGTGGTGGCTCACGGTAAGGGAAGGTGGCGCCGGCCCTAGAGGGATGGAGAGGGCGCCGGCCCTAGAGGGATGGAGAGAAGGAAGGAAGAGAGGCTAGGCAAGAATCCTTGATCACTTGAATTAATTTCCAAGCCTTGCCTATGCACCTTTATATAGTAGCCTCTTTATCGCCGAGTCTCCTCTTAACGGAATTTTTCATAAGAAATTTATCTTTATAAATTTTTCTATGAATTATTCCGTTATACCAAGTTTTTATTATAACTCTATTTATAATAAAAACAACCATGTCTCCCCTTTTATTATGGAATAAAATTTATTATAAATTTTTCTTATCATGGAAAAATCAATTCATAATTGATTTTATAAAATAAAATAAACCAATCCATGGTTCATTTTAATTTCCATAAAAAAGAATAAATTTATTATATAAATTTTCTTATCATGGAAAATCAATTCATAATTGATTTTATAAAATAAAATAAATCAATCCATGGTTCATTTTAATTTCCATAAAAAGAATAAATTTATTATATAAATTTTTCTTATCATGGAAAAATCAATTCATAATTGATTTTACAAAATAAACCAATCCAAGGATTATTTTAATTTCCATGAAAATAAATCTCTTTATATAAATTTCTTTATATAAATTTATTTATCCATAATTTTATAAAACAAATCGCGCTTGATTTTTTTATAATTTAAACCAAATAAATTGGTTTCCCTCCTTTATTGTGGCCGGCCAAACCAAAGAGGGTGGGCACCCTCTTTGACCGGCCACACCAAGCCAAAACCCTTACGAATTAAACTCATTTAATTCGTCCAATAAGCCTTCAAAAGACTTAGCCATTTTAAGCTTCCGATGCGCCTTTGATAAATTCAGATTCGACTTATTTCTCTTCATTGCAAAATATAATTTTCAACTCGTTTTAAATCCCTCAGATTACTCGTAGTGCATGTGACTAAATAAGCTTTCGATTTATGTTGGCCGTCTATAATCAACTAATTATAGAACGATCATGAGTGGCACCTAGTAGTACATCATGACCCCCAATTAATCGAAAGATCAACGGTTGACCTCAGAAATAATTCTGAAACCCTTCAGCAGCTATAATGAGTTGTGCCTCATTCCCTTCACCATCTTTTACCCACTTGGTTCAGGACACGGTCTATGTGTGTCAGTCCCCACTAGGCTGACTACGTCACACCTAGCCCAAGTAATGTCTTTCTCGTCCAACGGATTCTAATTACTCTCATGTTTCCTAGAGATTCATACTCGGAACATGTCATGCTCTGGCCAGAGACTTCGAGTAACAATCCGACGATAGACCTTGGGTATACATCTCCTCGCAAGGAGTGGTGAATCCTTTGTAGGCTGTTCAAACATCTTCGGGCACTTCGGCTTATACCCAACCATCCTGGGTCCACACCTCCTTAGAGATGCTTGCTTAAGATGTCAAAGTATAAGTCTCCGTGACCAAGATGACTTGAACACCGCAAGTCAAAGGAACATCGCACTTAAGCTGCAGTAATAACTTTCATTGACATATCTATATGTAGATTACCATATGAAGTTTGATAGCTAGTCACTCCAATGAACTAGTTCCCTTAACTAGCATTCATGTTTATCTCCGGACATCCCAATGTCACCAGCTAGTGAGAATCAGCTGATTAGAGAATAACCCATGCTAGTCTCAACAGAATTGATAGTGTCCGTATTTATCAATTCATCGACTAGGGATATTTTCAATACTTCACAATTGCACATGTAGAGATTATCACTAGTTGTGATTCCATCACAAATTCTCTCATGCTGTGAATTGTATTGCGGACATTCAGTAAATGAGTTTAAGATCCCAATTAAATACACAAACATGTATACTCAAATAGTGAATTTTCATTTATTAAAATAAATGTTTACAATCATAAGGCGATTGCCTTAGGACACTTCTCTCATATTACTAACAAACTCCCACTTAGCCTAATGCCAATCGCTACGGTATCCAATACCACAGGCTCTAACATGACCCTCAAACTTGCTCTGAGGCGAGGCCTAGTTAAAGGATCCGCTAAATTCCTTTCAGTGGAAATTTTCTCAATTTGTATATCATTCCTACTTATAATCTCTCTGATCAAATGATAGCGGCGAAGCACATGTTTGGATCGCTGATGAGACCTTGGTTCCTTTGCTTGTGCAATAGCTCCATTGTTGTGGCAATAAACCGGTATTGCTTCATCAATGGTTGGAACCACACCAAGTTCTGAGACAAACTTCTTGATCCAAACTGCTTCCTTTGTTGCTTCCGAAGCAGCAATATATTCTGCTTCCGTGGTAGAATCCGCTACGGTGTCTTGCTTGGAACTCTTCCAACTTATTGCGCCTCCATTCAAGATAAATACGTATCCAGACTGAGATTTGGAGTCATCCTTATCTGTCTGGAAACTGGCATCTGTATACCCACGTATTACCATATCTCCTTCTCCATATATTAGGAACACATCCTTAGTTCTTCTTAAGTACTTAAGGATTGTCTTGACAGCCGCCCAATGATCCATTCCTGGATCAGACTGGTATCTGCTCGTGACGCTCAGAGCATATGATACATCGGGCCTAGTACATAACATAACATACATGCTAGATCCTATCGCGGATGCATATGGAATCTTATTCATGCAAATCCTCTCGTCTTCTGTGCGCGGACACATAGACTTTGAAAGGTTGATCCTATGCCTGATGGGAAGGTAACCTTTCTTGGATTCCGACATGCTAAACCTTTTTAGCACTCGGTCTATATATGTAGACTGTGAAAGACCAAGCAACCGTTTTGATCTATCTCTATAGATTCTAATCCCAAGGATATAGGTTGCTTCTCCCAGGTCTTTCATGGAGAAAGTTTTAGACTACCAAATTTTAACCGACTGTAAGACTGATATATCGTTTCCTATAAGTAATATGTCATCGACATATAATACTAGGAATACGACTGCACTCCCACTAACCTTCTTGTATACACAAGGTTCGTCAGGATTTTGTGAGAAATCAAACTCTTTAATTGTCTCATCAAAACGGATGTTCCAGCTCCTGGATGCTTGCTTCAGTCCATATATGGATCGTCGAAGTTTGCATATTTTGGTTTTATCAACCGATGTGAAACCTTCACGTTGTATCATGTATACATCCTCAAGCAAGTTTCATTAAGGAAAGCTGTTTTCACATCTATTTGCCATATCTCATAATCATAATGAGCTGCTATGGCAGGAGCATCCGAATGGATTTAAGCATAGCTACTGGTGAATAGGTTTCGTCATAATCAAATCCTTGTTTCTGACGATATCCTTTTGCCACTAATCTAGCCTTAAAGGTAACAACATTACCTTCCATGTCGGTTTTCTTCTTGAAAACCCACTTGCACCCTATGGGTTTAATCCCTTCAGGTGGGTTAACCAAGTCCCATACTTGATTTTCGTACATGGAATTCATTTCTGACTTCATGGCTTCAAGCCATTTGTCCCTTTCTGAACTTTTCAGAGCATCTTCATAACTGATAAGTTCGTCATCGCTTATGAGTAACACGTCATTCGATTCTCTTATGAGAAATCCGTATCTCTCTGGAATATTACGTGTCCTATCAGACCTACGAAGAGGTGGTGTTGTTTTAGGTTCAACTGATAGCTCATCTTTATGAGTTATTGGTTGTGGGTCTAGACTAGGTGTCTCTTTAATGTCTATTGGAGTTTCTTGAACTTCATCAAGTTCAATGCCACTCCCACTGTTTTCTTGTAAAATAATTTTTTTTTTCAGAAATACAGCATGCCTTGAAACAAACACCTTTTGTTCCAAGGGATGATAGAATTGGTAACTCTTTGTTTCCTTAGGGTATCCAATAAATAGACATTTATCAGACTTAGCATCCAATTTGTCTGATACAGTCGGCTTCACATAAGCAGGACAACCCCATATCTTAAGGTGAGTTGAGTGAGGTTTCTTACTATTCCACGCCTCATATAGAGTAGTAGAGACTACCTTGGTCGGGACTCTGTTTAGCAAGTAAACAGCTATCTTTAGTGCATAGCCCCAAAAGAATTTTGGAAGAGTTGCATGATTTATCATAGATCTAACCATGTCCATCAAGGTTCGGTTACGCCTCTCAGATACACCATTATGCTGTGGTGTATACGGCGGAGTCCATTGGGACAATATCCCATTGTCCCTAAGATAATCTTGAAACTCTTGACTTAAGTATTCACCACCCCGATCGGATCGAAGTATCTTAATACTTTTGCCAAGCTGTTTCTCTACTTCATTTCTGAACTCTTTGAATTTCTCAAAAGCTTCAGATTTGTGTTTCATCAAGAACTCATACCCGAATCGTGAGTGATCATCGATAAAGGTGATGAAGTAGCTATAGCCTCCTTGTGCAAGAGTTGACATTGGTCCACATACATCAGTATGTATTAGACCAAGCAATTCTCCCACTGGATTACCTTTTCCGGAAAAGGGTAATTTGGCCATCTTGCCTTTTAAGCATGATTCGCATGTATCAAATGAACCGGGTTCAAATGATTCCAAAATTCCACATCGGTGTAATTTAGTCATGCGTTTCTTACTTACATGGCCAAGACGACAATGCCACGTGTAGGAGTCTATTCGATTATCTATTCGAGCACGTTTGTTGCTAACTTCGATATTGAAAACGTCACCGGATAAATCTAACGTGTAGATACCATTGCACAAAGTTCCATTCCCATAAAGAACGACATTTAAAGTTATGTAACAACAATTGTTACTAAAAGTTAAATGATAACCCTTTTCATTCAAACATGAAATAGATACAATGTTCTTTATTAACGAAGGAACAAAATAACAATTATCCAATTCTAAGACACGTCCTGTAGGGAGCTTTAGCAAATATGTTCCGATGGCAACAGCAGCAATCTTTGCTCCGTTTCCAACTCGCAAATTCGCTTCTCCCTTGACGAGTCTTCTTCTATTCCTTAGCCCCTGTATGTCATTACATATATGTGAGCTACACCCATTATCAAGTACCCAGGTGTTTAAGGAAATAGATTGACATTCAATAACGAAGATTCCTGAAGAGGATGGGGCATCGGATGCCTTCTTCTTCAAGGACTCAAGATAAACCTTGCAGTTTCTTCGCCAGTGACCCTCCTTGCCACAATGATGACAAGTGCCTTTTGGTGTCTTTTCAGTCTTTTTGGCCTTTTTCTTCTTTCCTTTATTCTGTTCTTTGGCCTTCCTCTTAGAACCTTTCTTCGAGGAACCAACTAACAGTACCGTCTTTTGATCCTGCTTCACAGAAGGCTCTACAGTCTTCAGCAGGTTGAGCAACTCAGGAAACTGGTCTGGAGTTGCATTTTCAGGAGGACGGTTGGGAAGTTGATCTTCAAGGACATAAGCAAGCTTCTCTGCCTTGAGGACTATCCTCAGGTTTCGAAGCCAGTCCATGAAGTTTGGCCCAGTCAGTTTATTGGTGTCCAAAATGGAATGCAAATTCAGAGAAGACATGATCGAGCGATTATCCTAGAAATACAAATTGAGCTTATGTGAGAAGAATGATAAAGAATGCATCAACATACATTAATTAAATCCTATTTATTTTTCGAATTGAATAACCCTTTTTATCAATTCGGGAGATCGTAGGAACATCTCCAAATAGGTTGATATCCAACCATAGATAAGAACAACCATGGCTGTGGTCATCAAGTTATTCTTAATTATGAAGGTAGGTAATTATACCGATTACATATCACATATATGTAACTATCACTTTATGCTATCAACTAATTGAATGTTTGCATAAATCATTGGGTTGTTAACTCATTAACAAGTATGCATCATTATACATAGCACCCAACTGCACCTCTCTTTACATCGACCTTGGCTGTGGCACAACAAATCGATGCTCCAAGTTTAAGGCTGACCCATTAATCAAGAAATAGTTTTAATATGGTTGGAGCTCATTCAACCGTTTAGTCAGGCTTGGATGTGTCCAACAACCAAAACTAAGGATTGACCTCTAACTCCAACTATATTATTCATAAACTAATTCCATGGTTTGAACATGTTGAGGTTCAAGCCGGGCATGGATGTGTCCATCAACCCAAACGAGAAACAAAACTCCGGTTCTAACCATATTAATGGAAGGTGTTAGCCTTAATATTTTGTAAGGGGTTTTGGGTCTCATCCTTTCTTTTCTAAGCACATTCATGACATATTATTATGTCATGACTAGCGATTTCCTTAATAAAGTATGTATGTGACTTAATTTATTAAGTCTCATTAATTGAATTAGGAACCGAATTTCCTAATTCTAATTTCATACTTTATTCAAGGAATTATTTTGGGAAACAATTTCCTAAATTGTCATAATCAATTTCGGAAATAATATGTTTAAGACTTTGATTTCTCTAAATCAAATCTTATTAAATTAAGAGACAGATTCCCTTAATTCAACCACATATTATTTTCATGAAAATCTCATTTAAGAAAACTCTATAGGAAACCATTTTCCTAATTAATTTTGGAGACAACAATATGTAAGAGCATCACCTCTTAAATCAAATTTCCAAGATTTGATCACATATTTTATTCATGGATTAATTAATTACAACAAATTATTTTCTAAGGGTGGCTCCCCGAGGCTCAGATACCCAAAGAAAAGAAATTTGTCGTAAATCCAATTTGGTCCGCTCCCCGAGGCGTAACCAAATTAAACATGACAATTTTATTCAAAATGGGAAATTAAATTACAACAACTAACTTTAAATTGGACGGCTCCCCGAGGCTCAATCCAAAATAAAGAATTTTGTTAATAATTTAAAACCAATTCGAATTTAAATTGTCAATTAATGATCCATAAATTTGTCTAGACTTTCTTGATAGAAAGTGCCCAAAATTGCGAGATTTCATAATAGGTTTTCAGAATAATTGTAATTTTCTGATACAAAGAAAACTTACATATTTCCAAAGTTGGAAAATTTCCAAAATAGGAAATTTCCAAAATTGAAAAGTTTCCAAAAATGAGAAGTTTTCACAATTATCATAAAATTTCAGAAACTAGGATATTTCAAAAGTTTACGAAATTTCATGAGGATTTCCAAACTTTGAAATTCCTAAATCTAAAATTTATTATAATTGGAAAGTTTCCATAATTGGAAAATTTTTCAAAATTGAGATCATGACAAAGTTTTCCGCAAAACAATTATATGATTATGTCGAACACAAACCGGCTCTGATACCACTGTTGGGACCGGGTGCATGTTGACATGGATACGGGTTCGTAATTTAAAAAATTAATTACGTGCAGCGGAAGAATTAGCATAAATAATTTCTCAAATTATTTTAACCGCGTATCTAGCATGTAACCTTATGATGTGTGGACATGATAATAAATTAAAATTTTGCAGAAAGTAAACTAATTTACTCAATATCTCGCGTAACTCGAAGTAAGGGACGAGATCCAACCGTAGCGTCCCTTGGAAGCTTCGCCTCTATTCGCGTCGACGCCGAGTTCTCTTCGGGATGACTTCGCAAAGCCATGAGTTTCGTGCCGACAAGAACTATTAGATTCTCCAAAGGCACAACTAGAATATCAAGAGAGAGAGATGGAAACTAACCACCAAGTAACGGAATCAAGATTCCGTGAAGGAAGGAAGGAGTCGCGACCCGCTTCGTCTTGGTGGTGGCTCACGGCAAGGGAAGGTGGCGCCGGCCCTAGAGGGATGGAGAGGGCGTCGGCCCTAGAGGGAGAGGGAGAGAAGGAGAGGAAGAGAGGCTAGGCAAGAATCCTTGATCACTTGAATTAATTTCCAAGCCTTGCCTATGCACCTTTATATAGTAGCCTCTTTATCGCCGAGTCTCCTCTTAACGGAATTTTTCATAAGAAATTTATCTTTATAAATTTTTCTATGAATTATTCTGTTATACCAAGTTTTTATTATAACTCTATTTATAATAAAAACAACCATGTCTCCCCTTTTATTATGGAATAAAATTTATTATAAATTTTTCTTATCATGGAAAAATCAATTCATAATTGATTTTATAAAATAAAATAAACCAATCCATGGTTCATTTTAATTTCCATAAAAAAGAATAAATTTATTTTATAAATTTTCTTATCATAGAAAATCAATTCATAATTGATTTTATAAAATAAAATAAACCAATCCATGATTCATTTTAATTTCCATAAAAAGAATAAATTTATTATATAAATTTTTCTTATCATGGAAAAATCAATTCATAATTGATAATATAAAATAAACCAATCCAAGGTTTATTTTAATTTCCATGAAAATAAATCTCTTTATATAAATTTCTTTATATAAAGTTTTTTATAGAAATTTATTTATCCATAATTTTATAAAACAAATCGCGCTTGATTTTTTTTATAATTTAAACCAAATAAATTGGTTTCCCTCCTTTATTGTGGCCAGCCAAACCAAAGAGGGTGGGCACCCTCTTTGGCCGGCCACACCAAGCCAAAACCCTTACGAATTAAACTCATTTAATTCGTCCAATAAGCCTTCAAAAGACTTAGTCATTTTAAGCTTCCGATGCGCCTCTGATAAATTCAGATTCGACTTATTTCTCTTGATTGGAAAATCCAATTTTCAACTCGTTTTAAATCTTTCAGATTACTCGTAGTGCGTGTGACTAAATAGGCTTTCGATTTATGTTGGCCGTCTATAATTAACTAATTATAGAACGATCATGAGTGGCACCTAGTAGTACATCATAACCCCCAATTAATCGAAAGATCAACGGTTGACCTTAGAAATAATTCTGAAACCCTTCAGCAGCTATAATTAGTTGTGCCTCATTCCCTTCACCATCTTATACCCACTTGGTTCAGGACACGATCTATGTGTGTCAGTCCCCACTAGGCTGACTACGTCACACCTAGCCCAAGTAATGTCTTTCTCGTCCAACGGATTCTAATTACTCTCATGTTTCCTAGAGATTCATACTCGGAACATGTCATGCTCTGGCCAGAGACTTTGAGTAACAATCCGACGATAGGCCTTGGGTATACATCTCCTCGCAAGGAGTGGTGAATCCTTTGTAAGCTGTTCAAACATCTTCGGGCACTTCGGCTTATACCCAACCATCCTGGGTCCACACCTCCTTAGAGATGCTTGCTTAAGATGTCAAAGTATAAGTCTCCATGACCAAGATGACTTGAACACCGCAAGTCAAAGGAACATCGCACTTAAGCTGCAGTAATAACTTTCATTGACATATCTATATGTAGATTACCATATGAAGTTTTACATCTAGTCACTCCAATGAACTAGTTCCCTTAACTAGCATTCATGTTTATCTCCGGACATCCCAATGTCACCAGCCAGTGAGAATCAGCTAATTAGAGAATAACTTATGCTAGTCTCAACAGAATTGATAGTGTCCGTATTTATCAATTCATCGACTAGGGATATTTTCAATACTTCACAATTGCACATGTAGAGATTATCACTAGTTGTGATTCCATCACAAATTCTTTCATGCTGTGAATTGTATTGCGGACATTCAGTAAATGAGTTTAAGATCCCAATCAAATACACAAACATGTATACTCAAATAGTGAATTTTCATTTATTAAAATAAATGATTACAATCATAAGGCGATTGCCTTAGGACACTTCTCTCATATTACTAACAGCCTAGCCACAGTTAGGCACCCCACTCCATTGGGGTGCCCGAGCTGTAGAAACACACTCATTTGTTTCCTGCAACCAAGGTTAGTTCCAAAACACGAAAGCAAAGTATGTTAGTCATTATTTACAGCCTTAGCTGTCTTCGTTCTGACTTCGAGTCTCCCAAATGGAACCATAGGTCAAACCGACGCCTACTGTTCCCTCGACGAGGAACGCGTCCTCACCTACTCCTCTCAGGAGAATTTACCTTTTGCCAACTGGCTCCTTCGGTTGGACTTTTGCCTAATCCACCTGACCAGGTCTTCGTGCCCAACCTTCGGTCAAGTCTTCGTGCCCAACTTCCGGTCAGGTCTTCGGTGCCCAGCCCGTTGCTAGGACTTCTTGCCCAGTCCTCAACCAGGACTTCTTTGCCCAACTTCCGGTCAGGTCTTCTTGCCCAGTCCTCGACCAGGACTTCTTTGCCCAGCCCTTTGCTAAGACTTCTTGCCTAGTGTACCTAGGACTTTTCGCCTAGTGTACCTAGGACTTTTCCTGCACACTCAGTAAGCTTGTTAGATCATAACACCACCTTAACTTCTGAACCCTTTTCCATTATCAAAATCCAGGTTTGTCTTAGGTGCTGCCTGCACCAACATAGACTTGGCCTTGCCTTTGGTTTGACTCTTACCCTTACCTTTTGGCTTCCATTTATCTTTTGCCCTTTTGTACCATTAGTACGGTACTAGGTTTAGTCTTTTTGAGATTGGGCTCAGTAGTTCTTAATATGCTAAGTATCTAAGGTAATGACTTATCAATTTTATTCATATTGTAGTTCATGACAAATTGACTATACGTTTTTAGCAACGATTGCAGAATAAGGTCAGTGGCCAATTCTTGGCCCAGTAGAAATCCTAATCTTTCAAGGTTCTCAACGCACCTCATTTTGAGTATATCAGTTTCTACAAGAGTTCCTTCTTACATATGACATGAAAATAGGGCCTTAGACAATTCAAACCACTCGTGCCTATCTTGCCCATGATATGGTTGTTTAAGGTGCTCAACCATATCAAGAGTATCCATGTTCTCAGAGTTTATGGTGGCATGCTGTAATGCCCTCTTTTTTTTTTTCCTAAAGCGGCGTTACGTTAACATACTTAGGGAATGTAGACATCATAATGCAGCGGAAACTTTTAAACTTACACCTACATGCACTTACTACCATTTCTAGCACCATAACATGGGAACTTAGCGTAGTAACTTTATACTTAGCATCATATCATTCGTAGCATCATGTCATACTTAGTATCATGTCATAGAGTCATACTCAAACACATAATAGTAAAGATAAAGTTCTATCATGAAACGAGCAACCATATTGCTCCTTGGCCAAGTCACTATCACACACATTCTTTGATGCCCTCTTGCGGCTTCCTTACTGTCCCCTTGCGTGATCTGCGGTATAAGAAAATAAGACTATAAGCACACAGGCTTAGTAAGACTCTTTCCTACTCACTAAAACTATTCATCATTCATTCATGAGCACATAAGCCATTACATATTTAGTGCTTTACTTAGAACATAAATCTTTTCATCACTTAGCATACATTCGTCATGGCATAAACATAACATAATCATCTTCATAGCATAGCATAAACATAACCATAAACCTTCATGGCATGGGCACAATAATTGGCATAGGCATAAACATCGTAACATTCATAGCATAGCATAGTGCTTGGCATAGACATAGACATAACAAACATAACTTCATAAACATTCTTAACACGAACCTAAATAAAATCATGGCGTCCTATCTCAGTATAACATAGTTAAATCATGGCATCATAAATTGGTATGGACATCCTTAAAATCATGGCATTCTAACTTAGCATAAACATAATTAAATCATGGCATCCTGAAATACCATGAACATAAATCAAATCATGGCATTCTAACTTAGCGTAAACATAATTAAATCATGGCATTCTAAACTAACATGAACATAAATAAAATCATGGCATTCTAAACTAGCATGAACATAAATAAATCATGGCATCCTAAACTAGCATGAACATAATTAAATCATGGCATTCTAAACTAGCATGGACATAATTAAATCATGGCATTCTAAACTAGCATGAACATAATTAAATCATGCCATCATATATTAACATGAATATAAACAAAATCATTTGCATAAACATACCTTGCATAAACTTACTTTGCATAAACTTACTTTGCATAATAT